>PVKA01046484.1:0-14869 GCA_004027165.1 Ctenomys sociabilis
CGTGTGGGAAGAAGCCAAAGGCTCTCCCTCAGACTCACCACCCTCTCACTGATCTGGGAAGCCTGGTGAGTCCTGTAAATTCGCTCTCGCTGGGAGAGCTTGGCGCGGGATCCAGGAGGCCGCTGGAGTCAGCCACTGTCTCAGGCTGGTCTCTGGGGCTGGGCAGGCACGGACGGGATGGAGCAGGATGGCGGAGTCGGCCGCGCTGTCTCTGGCTGGTCTCAGGGGCTGGGCGGTGATAGGCGGGATGGAGCAAGACGGCGGAGTCGGCCGCGCTGTCTCTGGCCGGTCTCAGGGGCTGGGCGGGGGCGGGCGGGATGGAGCAGGACGGCGGAGTCGGCCGCGCTGTCTCTGCCCGGTCTCCATGCAGCTCCTTTGTATTGATCCTCCTCTCTCAGCTTAAACAACACTTGGAAATTGAGACATGCATCATTTTGCCCAGTTTCAGTGGCCTGCGTAGTGTGGAGCTGGCACAAGATGAAACAACAAGATTGCTGAAGTTGAATCCACTGACTGTGAGCCCTACTCCTGTCCAAAAGGCTGCTCTAGAACTTGTGGGCAGTGTAAAGGGAGCCTAGAGACCAGTCAGTTGAGGCAGAGTTGGGCCTCCTCCAGTTCTCTGTCTGACACATACGAACCAAACTATGGGACCATCAAAAGGACAGTTTTGGAGACCACCTCTGCTGAGCCACCAGATAGCTTGGACCCAGTTTATAAAACAGTCACTTCAAGTACAGAAAAAGGCTTGATTGTGTACTGTGTCACTTCACCCAAGAAGGATGGTAGGTATAGGGTGCCACCTCCTACTCCTCCAGGATATGTGGGAATCTCTGTAGCCGACCTAAAGGAAGGACCCCACCCGCACCTAAAACCTCCAGAGTATAGTGTGGCCGTGTAGAGGTCAAAGATGGTGCACAACCATGGCCTGGTTCTCATCGAAGATTGTAACTCAGCCTCAGAGGCATAATTTGCGGGCATCCCATCCTAAACTAGCAGATGTGACTGATCCAGATAGCGAAGCAGATGAAAATGAGCAGGTGTCAGCAGTCTAGCCTGTGCGTGGCCTGTTGGTGATCCCTGAACAGCGAGGGGAAGGAATGGAACCCTGTGGTTCTGCTTGCTGATGCTGGCACAAACTTTGCTGCTGCCCTGGCCCCAGGCCCATGGCCTGTGCTCGGAGTGCTTCCCTCCTGTCTCAGCCCTGCAGATGTGTGCTCCCCTGGGCCACTCACCAGCCATGCCTCAAGGCCCTTCCAAGCCAAGCCCAGCCTCAGCATCCCCCACGTCCCCAGGACTTCAGTATGGCTTTCTTTTTGCCAGTCATTTTAAAGATAATGGTATTATTATTTCCAAGCTATAGCTTGGGTTAAAGGATAAATTTTAGAGTATATTCCAATACCAAGAATATTCTTGTGTATTTGAAAAATAACATTATTTGTAGTATTATGGTTTCCTTTGTATTTGGAGCTTACTTTGTTTTGGTGAGCTGTTGTTGGCCATTGTTTGTTTGAGGCCATAAGATTGTCTCTGGACTGAACAAACTGAAGTCATCCTCAGAGAAATGATGGTTTGGTCTGCACAGAAATGGAGCTCCACTGGTAGCGCCAGCACGAGGCGGGTCTTGGGGTGAGTAGGCCAGGAGGCCCTTTGTGGTTGAAATATTAGGGACCTACTGACTGCGGTGTGAGATGAAGTTGCGGTGGGCTTCCTTGCCAGCCCTGTGGGAACAGGGAGGAAGAGGGCTAGGTAGGTAGTTCCAAAAGATGATGGTCAATATTTAGTGACATGATACAGAGCTTTAAGGTGAAAGTCATATTGCATCAAGTCAGAAACAGAGGAAAGAGCCAGTACAAAGTGGGCCCTGGAGAGCTCCAGTATCTAGAAACCCTCATCTGCCATTTCTCGCAGCTCAGGTGTCGCGTTCTTGCTGTTGATCATGGCGAGGGGCGCTTGCTGCACGCATGCGCTCATGCAGCGAAGATCAGATCAGACCAGAGAACTGCCGGGAAATTCTGTGGGAGGAAGGGAGCTGAGTGGCGGAAATGAGCATCTCGGGCCTCGTTAGCCCCGGAGAGGACAAACCTTTCAGGCCTCTTGGGCCTGGCACTCTTAATTTAAGTATTTAATTAAAATTTCAATACATATTTACTGGAGTAAGTGGATTTTTCACGTTTTTATGAGTTTTAATGTATTCTGTACATATTAAGTGTAAATTTTTTCATTGGTTCTTAGTGTAAAGGCAAGTGAGGTTTCCTAAGATTCTGCTATTACCAGAGAAACGCCAAAGCCATTAAAGTGTGCTACTCAGGCCGGCGTGGAGACAGGACAGTCACTCCAGAGTGGTCATGTGCACATGGCCATATGAGATTTCACATGTGATTTCTACATTTTAAGTTTGTACTTTTTTCCCTAGTGTTCTCTATTTCCTTTGTATCCCCTTCATTTTTTACTTGTTGAGCACAGGGTCTTGTTTGTAGCCCAGGCTGGCCTCAGACTCACAGAGATCCTCCTGCCTCAGTCTCCCAAGTGCTGAGTATCGCCTTCGTTTTAAAACCATGTCACTTTCATGTAGTAATTGGAAGTGGTTCATTTATTTCCTATCAAAATGAACTATTTTAGGGGAAATAACATGTCTGAAAAATCCGCCTAGGGGAAAAAAAAACATGAAACTTAAGCCTTAGAATCAACCCCAGGTATATTAAAAATAATCTACTGGCTCCAGTTTTCTTGGTCCTTCCTTTGAGGTGAAAGGTTGCCTGAACTAGTCCCTGGCTTAAAAGTCACACTGCAGTGATTTGACCCACAAACGGTGATCCTCTGAACCCAGACTTTTTATTCACTGATTTATGTACATTGTTCTCATGTCCAGAGGAAATCAAGAAACAAAAAGTATTTTTGCTATCGCCACCTTTTTATCAAGTTTGGGTATTTATTCTCACTGTTTCTATACATTACTTCAGAAGAATTGTGCTGCTTGTGCAGCATCTCTGTATTCAGCATCTCTGTGGTCAAACCCAGCACAAGCCTTACTTCCCTCGCCCTTGGTGGTGCACGCACTGCCCCACGGAGGGCTGAGGCCATGCTTCTGGACCGCACCGCGTCACTGCCTTGGTTGTACGAAGCTTTAACTCTGAGTGTTCAGATCAGCTGATCACATTGATCAGGAACTAAAAGCAAATGCTTTGCAGTTTGATATCCTTAAAAAATAAACTTGATGCTTTAAAAATCTTTATTTAGGGTACATTTCTGCCATTCTTAGTTTAAAGGATGAATTTTAGAGTATCTGCTAACAAAGCCTTACCCTGTATGTGCTCCAACTCCAAATCTCCATTTTTTTCTTATTTTTATTTTTTTTAAGTTTCTAACTGTTTTGAAGAGGTGGTGATGTCTTTTCTTCCCACCACACGTTGACATCCTCCAAGACTGCTGGAGCAGCAAAGCCCAGCCAGCTGCCAAGTGTCCGCACCACTTCCTCGGGATGCAGGACTAGAGAACTGGCAGATCCAGCCTGCTTCTGTTAAGCGTACTGTGGCCAGGGACCTCCCTTTCCTCCAGATGGCCACTGAGGAAAGGAGGCTGCTGGCCTGTGGAGGAGCCGTCAGTGTCACAGAATTTCTAAGAACAGACCTAGGAAAGTGTTATCACGTGTTCTTTTCCATAAAAAACAGAAGAGAAAATGTTCCCTTGCTTAGTTAAACTAGCGATTTTATTTGGATGAACACGTGTCTGCAAAACGTGGTTATGATGTATGTGTTCCTTCTGCACCGAAGGCTAGCAAGAAGGATAAATCTTCAGAAAGTGTCACAGTTGCAGTACATTTTCAGATTTAAACTTGAACCCCAGTTTATCTTTAGCTTTTTTAATGTTTTTTAAAAACATTTTTAATATGCAGAATGCAGTTGTACTTGATCTTTTAAAATTGAAACATGGAAGCTTATAAAGATAAAATTGCATAGTTGTCATAATCAGCAATTATACTGCACAGTTCAGTGATTGTAAGGCATCCTGTAACAAGCAATGTTTGTCTCCTATTTTTTGATACCTCTTAAAACTTATGTCTTTTAGAAAGACAGTGCCTCTGATGCTTTTTGTATTTTTACTGAGTGTAAATATTTGTTATATTTTTGGTTAAGAGAATGTAAAAAAAAGGTACCATTTATTATTAGCCTATCAACTAATACATTGGTGGAATCAATAAAGGATCTGCACTAAAAAAAAAAAAAAAAAAAAAAGATGAAACAACAAGGATCAAACCCATGTCTATGCATTTTCTAGGCAGATGCTTTGACGACTGAGCTATCTCTCCAGCCATGGTTCTTGTTATTTTTAAGTTATCTAGCACTAATTCTCTCCCAGATCGCAAATCCTCCAGTTCTTATTGGGGCTTGAGAGGATTTCTGTGGGTCTCTACTAAGAGTGTTGCTGAAACCTCATTTCAGTTCTTGTCCTTTTTTATGTATGATTCTGTGCATTGAACTCTGGGTTTACTTGTCAAGCAACTTAAGTTTCATGGAGCTACAATCAGCTTCATTATCCTGACAGGTTCTTGAGTTACCTTCCATTTGAGTCTAACGTCAATAAATCCCTATAGAATTTTATTTATCTGTCTTTTCTTTGTGCTATAGACAAGGAAAGGACTTCCACATGCAAAACATTCACTGTGAATCTGAGGTAAATGGTATGGCAGTTTTAGTCATATAAGCCTATGTTACATACAGAAGACTATCTCTGTAACAATACAAAAATCACATAAGAATGTCTTATCCGAAAAAACTGACATGAACATTGTGTGAAACTCATACATGCTTAGCGGAATAAGAAGATGTGCACTGTAGACAAGTGGAACAGTGTTCCGGCCAAACTCCTACCAGCACAGTGGAGAGGTGGATGGATTTTACCCCAGAGGTGCAGGCATGTCAGTCAGGCTGAAATACGGTGGTCAACCTCTGTGTGCAATGCACTCCCCATTTCCAAATACAAATCACCTATTTTCTTAACACAGTCGTGGGATTTACCAAAATACTTAACAACTAAAGTCTTCATTCACTACACACAGAAAGAGTTTCTTAGCAACTCCCTGAGCAGAAATAAATATGTGCCTCTCTGAGAAATGAACCTCAAATATTTTAAATAGGATTCATTTTGTAATTATACAAAAAAGTTGAATTCAAATGCTTAACAATAGAAATGTATAACATATTTAAGTGAATTTTTTACCTACATGTTCATTTAACCAGTTTCTTCCCAAAGTTTTAGTTTCGCTTAAAGTCCTCTCAAATCTTTATATATGCAACACAAAATTAAGCAATGTCTATGGCACTTTGAACATTGCTATCATTCCATTATGCTTATGTTGACTAAAATCAGTCCTAGTGTATCACTTCAAGTTTGTAGCTCACCATGCTTGCATTCATTTACTAATTACTTTTCTATAAATTGATTTCACAGACATTTTCAAGTAGATAAATAGATTTCTTGATTAGCATTTATGGGATGTGAAGTGAATAACATATATGATACAGTAAGGCTTTCCTGTTCTAATCCTCGACGACGAAAAATGCATTAAGAAGATCATGTTGACAAATGATATTGGCGAGTGCTCACAGCTGTAGTGCAGTCTGCCAAACGCTGTTCTGCCTCTCTTCAGCTCCCACATCAGTCTGAGGGACACTGGCACACGTAGGGGAATTAAAGCCATTCCATCACGGAGCATGAGTGGGGAGTGAGACTTGGCCATTGCTCCATGTTTCTGTGAGCTCCTGAGAGCTCAGGCTTCAGGACTCCAACACAGCTGTCTGAGAATCAATCCTCATCTACGTAAGCCAATTTAGTATGATTGGTTCCACACAGTCCAGAAAAGAACCTGGAAGTGTAGAGTCTCAGGGTCTTTCTGCCCCCCAAGTGCAACCACAACGACACAGGTGTCCCTCTCTGTGAATCAATACAAACGGACTAAGAGCTGCATAACCAAGGGAGATAAAATGTTGAACACTTATAACAGTGAACCAATTAAATAAGGAGGAACTCACAAATAGAGAAAGGAGGCAATCAATCCAGTAAAACAAAATAAAACAAACCATCAGGAACAGAACACTTTGAGCAGCTTTGATTTCAGGAGGAGTTTTGTAGAGGAACTTGGAACTCTGCAAATGAAGAACCTGCTGGTGGTGTTTGTAGAGAACATACACTATGTAGCCACTGGCTCCACCCATGATGAACTGAGAACCCCCATCCCGTAGCACCATGCAGGTGAGAAAAATCCACTTTACTTTTTTACTCTCTGGTAGTAAATAACAATAATGCCTATTGTTACCACCCTGAGAGGAGTTGATGCTATTTGTGATGGAATGAAGTAAATTCATGGCTATCAATGAATTAAGACCCCACAAAAAGAGAAGCACAGGGAGGACACTCCATGCAGACCTGGGCCTGAGTTTCCTCCATGCAGAGTCTCCAGGACTGATAGTGATGGCCTGGACCACAGTGAGCAGACCACTGGTGCAGATGGAGAGGCCCCGGGCCACTCTCTCCAAGTAACACACCATCTTGCAGCCTATGTCACTTAGGAAGTTTCTCACACCAAAAGCACTTATTGTACTTGGCATTCCCTTGGAAAGCAGAGTTATGATATTTGTAACAGTCAAATTGATGAGAATAAATTGTACAGCTTTCTTCTCATTGCCTGAAATTATGAGCATGTAATTCAGAAAAACAAAGATGTTCCCAATAATGCCAAGTCCAGTTAGAAAGGCAAGGATTATTCCCTTGACAATATAAGGTAGCATTTACTCTTTAATATGCAAAAAAATTCAGGATATACCTGTTTAAAGAAAGCATAAGAAAGGATAATGTATATCTATTTGTAAAACATAAAGTAGCAATTTTCGGAAGTATAAGAGTAAATCATGCTGTCTAATGATGCAGATTTTTAGTGAAAACACTTGGCCTTTTGCTGTGGCGCTCCCATAGATTATTCTGGGTGCTATCAATTGCGGATCAGAGGACTCCTATTCAAAGTTATAAATTAATAATACAGAATTTTTAAACTCACAAACTAGTAAAAAATCTTCTATTTATTCAAATCCTTATCACTGGCACGGTGTGATATCACTGAAATAATATCATTGCAATGTCCAATACACACTTTCTGATCAGGAGAGAACCATGTTTATGCCAACCTTGCAGCCTACTTTCTGGGTCATCTTCACCCTAACCAGGGAGGCCAGAGGGCTGCTCTGTTCTTTTTCAACTGAAGCATATGAGTTTACATACAAGTGTATGTGTGTGTTTCACATCTGGAAAGGATTTTGCACTTGCAAAACTAGTAGCTCTAATGGCACTTTGTCACAGAAATGTGTGTCACACTAAGTTCTTCACTTCCTACAGAAACCTAAAACACTTCAAGTTTTTGAGTTTCTTTGAACTTCAAGTGTTGAGAACACAAAAGCAGCCTTGAGTGTAGCACAAGTCACCACTGGGGAGATTCCTATAAGATATCAGTTATGGTTTTGACTTTGTTGAGGAACAAAAAATTCTTTGCTATATGAAAGCAGCATAGAAACTGGACCTGATGTTTACTGTTCATCTCAGGGTGAAATATACTGCAAGACTGGCCTAGGTGAGCAGTACTGACTAGCAAGACCAGAATATGAGTTGATCAAGCACTCAGCCAGATGTTGGAATTTGTTAACAATCATTTTTTTTCATTTATTTTTATTTTATTAAAATACAAATGTCAATCAGACAGTTTCAAGACACCTTAACCATACACATTCGATGAATTAATACATTGCAAACTGTTTTCATAAAGTTTTGGTATTGTACAAGGTGCATACATGATATTATATTTACAGATATTATTTTAGCAGATATCTCTTATCAGTGAATTAAGAGTGTAGTTGCTTACTTATCTTATCTTTTTATACCTGAATTATATCAAAAATTCAACAATTATTTACCTAGTGGATGACGATAGTACTAAAAGCCGACATCCTGTCCAACCACCATTAGTGCAGATCTTGCCTCTCATAAAATTATGTAGAAGCACAGCGTTATCTATTCCAACTGTACTTATGGAGCCACAGAGGAAAGAGATTGAAGTTCTAAAGTGTGCCTGGAGAGAGTCACATGAAGAGAAAACTTTCTCTCAAGCTCTCACAGAGAGCAATCTGGTCAAGCATTGGCCGTGCGTGACTCATCCACATGGATGACACAGACAAAGGAACTACAGAATAATGTACAGGACTACAAGATAAACCCTGAGAGGACTTCAGGGACCACATAGGAAATATAAAGTTCTTGTGTTGGTATATAAGTCTTGATCTACCTAGGTCTTAACCATCCAGCAGAAAAGCATAAATATATAAAAATGAAGTATACATCGTGAGCCCATAATATTAAGCTGAGCTGTAAATGGATATGTTCGACAATTTCTTTGAATAACTCACTATGGTTGTAGAATGCTGGACTGTGTTGGATTGTGGTGTCGAGTTCAAGCACCTAAGTTAGTTGAATGTCAATGGAGTGCCCACTTTTGACAGGTGTAGACAAAGGAAGGGTTGTAGAAAGAAAAAATCATGATGTGTGTGTACAGACAGTACAGTTGGGATAGACAATCATTTTGATTAAAACATGTCAGCATCCTTTCTGGATTTTCATATTTTTTCCTGCTTGTTTCTGTGTCTCTGTGTTTGATCCAGCACTTCCTTCTGCTCTCTCTTACCTCCCTCAGACTCCAAAGCTCTGCATCGCACTAGAGAGCAGATGTCAGATTGTTCAGGAATTGTTTAGTCTCTCTGACTAAAGTCAAACATCAAAGGGAAAAGAAGTGAATTCTATCAGAGCCTGACATGGGAAGCATTTTTCTATGCCCTTTTTAGTGACATGAATTCATTCAGATACATGTTGGATGTCTTGTTTGGCTCCAACAATTTATGCTTTAGGAAGGATAGAACATTAATCTCAGGCCTAGTTTCTTTAAGTAAAAGACTGAAATTAAGGATCTCAGTTTCATACCACTAGGATAAAATCTCAGCACATTATTTCATATTACTGACACAGCAAATCACTCCATACTGAGCTCTCCAAAGATCAAGCATAATTTATATTTTTAATGACACTCTATTAAACGTAAAGTGGGGCTGACCAGATAGCTCAACTGGCTAAAGCGCCTACTTAGTGCATCCCAGTGTGCATGCCAGTAATCCCAGAAATTAGGAGGCTGAACACAGGAGGATCACTACAAGTCCAAACTGTGTGGTGAGACCCTGCAGACCCTGTACTAAATACATTTTAAAAATAAATGAACTAAGTGGTTTATTATGTATATACTATGTCTTAGAATGAGACATATCTGTGCAACTGTAGTGCACTAATGTAGTTTACAATGCCATGAAAATTTGCAGTTAGTGCCCACTAAAGAACAGAATCGCACTAACAATGAAACATACACATTTTATAGACAGCTGTGATGGGGACAGTGTCCTAGAAGAGAGGACATGAGAAAGATTTAAAAAATCATGAAAGCTCAAAGGCTTTCAATACCTTCTGTTGGCTCCAGGTAAGCAAGGAGCTCTCCGATGCCTGCAGATCCTGGACACAGGGACAGCTGTGGCTTGGTATGTCTGAAATAAAGACTTCTCAAACTGCTATCCTCCTCTGCACCTGAGGTGTTTGCATTTGAAGTTCTCAGAATGTGGACCCTAAATCTCACAGATCTTCTGAACAATTCCTGTGTTAGCACAAGATAGATACATTGTAGATTTCTGAGAGAACATCTGAAGACAGCTTGCTGTGAGTTAATGTGTGTTGTTATGTCTACTCACCTTGCAAAGTGTGGTGCTTTCAACTCATTGCTCGGCCTCCCTTGAAGGTGTCTCTATTGCTCCTGTTTTAAAGACTCCAGTCATCTTTATGTGTTCATGCTTGTTTAGCCCTTGGCTATTGTGAATTCTCACCTGGAGTTTAATTTTAACATTGTCACGCTGTCAGCAATAAGGAAATCCTCTACTGTGGCACTGTCCCTGGTGTCCAGCTTTCCCTCGCCCCCTACAATTATGCCTTTGTTTAGCTCAGAAGTTTTGTCTGCCTCAGTTCAGCTTTAGTTATTGGAAGAGGACATTGCATAGGGGAACAGCGAGCAGCCAGTCACGTTGCTGTATCTAGGGATACCGGCTTTTCAGCTGTCCACCTCATTGCTCAGTTTCCGCACTGTGAGTCAATATGGGGAGCGATCTCAATCACAGGATAAATTCCTTTTCTTTCCTCTCAAGGCACTGACCAGCGCAGAGTACTGTGCTCTCTGAGCACATCCCCACCATGCACCTAGGCAGGACCCAAGTTACCTTGCCTTATCAGTCTGTGGACCTCGGCCACTTATTCTCTTTTCCATGGACAGATGTCAAAAGAATTTCAGAGCCTCTATGAATATTTTCCGCTCCATAAATATTCCATGTGAAATGAATTCCCAAACCATGTCAGCTCTTTCTTTTATTCAACTAATTCTGACCTGAACTCTTTGTATTTGCAAGGAGTGAAAAATTGTTCTCTCATAAATACCAGAAGAGTCCTGTAGAAGAAAATGCATTTTGTGTGAAGTTTTCAATAATGAAACCAACACAGACTCACATGAATATGTTGTCATATCGTATACAAGGATAAGTGAAAATGTAAGCATAAAATATTCTTCTAGAGCAAAAATGGCATTCAGGTAGGCCTCATTTTTTGTACTTATTGATAGAAGTTATTAGACATTTTAAATTTTTTTCCTTGCCCCTTTGAGATGTGTAGAAATCATTATGAATATAAATTATGTATTTCCAATTTTATACTGAGATATGCTTCCTTAACCCCTCGGGAATTCTTCAAAATGTACTTATCCAGGAGCGACATTCCTCATCTTCATGTTTCCAGAGTTATTGTGCATTTTCAGTTCTCTGGGTAACATGTTCCAAGTTGTAAATATTTCTGTCTCATTATTTTGCAAGAATTCTATTTGCTTTCTGATAAATGTATATATTTTGATATTATCACACTGTCATTATTCATCCATGAGTTTATGAGCAACGAGGATTCTTCCATAGTCCGGTTATTATAAACTGCACTACAGTAAACATGGGTTTGTTGAATCTGCATAGCCACCTGACTAATTCCTCCCAAATATCTGAGGAGATGTATAACAGGAACAAATGGGAGTACTTAAGTAAATTATACAGTAATTTTGCTAATTTACACATCTGCTTTTTCCATTTCTCAGTTGCTAAGTATTTGGTTTACTTCAAAGGATTAGTTACTATAAATTCTGTTTGCTGTATACATGGGTGCATATATATTGCCATGGTTTGAGGTTTTAAATTCTTCTGGAAAGATACCCAGAACCGGAATAGCTGGATACCATGGGACCACTAATCAGTTTCCTGAGGAATCTCCATATTGGTCTCCAAAGCAATAGCACCAGCAATAACACACTCCCACAAACAATGGATAAAAGTTCCTGTTTCGCCACAGCCATGGCACCATTTATTATTGGTTGATTTTTTAGATGTGAGCCATTTTTTCTGCAATGCAATAGAAGCTCAGCATTTTATTTTATATTATTAACTCATTATTAACTTTATTGAAAATCAAAAATTATATAGCAAATTAAAAATTGTAGACAAATATTGAAATGTGAAAGGAATAAGAAGTAACAGAGTGAATTTTAGGAAAATATTTCTGAAATGAATACATTAGCTGAGATTAATAATAGATTGCCCAACATAAAAAAATTGATTGCAAACCTAAATAAATATGACGGCCATCCTCCTCAATCCGCACACACCCGCCCAGCCCAAGAGACCACAGCACAGCGGACTCCAGCAACCTCCTGGATCCTACCCCAAGCTCTCCCAGTGAGTGGGAATTTGCATGACTCACCAAGCTTCCCAGATCAGTGAGAATGTGGTGCGTCTGAGGGACAGCCATTGGCTTCTTCCCACGCATACTACCCGGATCCCTGCCCCCAAGCCCTCCAAGCCAGTGACTGGCCTGAAACTTCAGGACTCACTCAGCAGTGCCTCCCCGGATTCCCTGCCCTAAAGCCCGCTGAATGAGTGGGAATTTCCCTTATTCCCTGGGCATCAAAGTTCAGTCAGTATAGAACTCCAGGCGCGCCAGGCCCGAGAGACAATTCCCAGGGATTCGCTGCCCCCCTAAACCCCATGGGCCAGTGAGAGTTCCAGGCCAACTGTGCCAGAGAAACATTTCCAGGTGATTACCGGTCCCACCCCACAGCCCCAGACCCAGTGCAGGTCGGCCTGGAGTGAGAACTCCAAGCCTGCCATGCCAGAGGGACATTTCTCAGCAATCTCCAGTCCCACGCCATGGCCCGAAAACCAGAACAGCCTGGCCTTTGAGTGAGGGCTCCAGGCCCCCTGCACCGGAGGGACCTTTCCCAACCTTCTCGGGTTACAGCCTGTAGACCTGGATCCAGCACAGGCTGGCCGAGCCAGTACAACCTACTCAGTGAAGAAGATCATCCATTATCCTTTTGTGAGCCCAGAAGACCCACAAAATCCCAGGCCCGCCCACCTGGGGAACAACCTGCCTGAGACAGGAGAGCTGACCCCGGTAAGTTTCCAGATCCTCACCCCAAAGGCAGCCAAGACGGGGAATTTTCATTACATGCTCTGTATCCCAGTTCGGTTTGTGCTCTCCTGAACAGGGAAGCAACAGAGGGGAACCAAAGGAGCTGCAGTATAAAAGGAACTGAACACAACATCTAGATCCAGGATAGGCATACCTCGAAAATCTCAAAATTAATAGACTGGCACCCGAATCACATAACAAGCTAAGGTTATAGCTGCACCAAAGCTTTACACCAAAGGTTCAAGGTCAGTACTATACAAAATGACAAAGAGAAGGGGAAAAATGCAATCCTAGACCTCGAGTCCACCAGTAAGGGCGGAGGACACTAGCTCAGCTGCAATGAATGAATTAACAGATACAGCAGCAAAGGAACAACAGCAGAAAGCTATAGAGGAAATAAAAGGAGAAGTAATTCCCCAAATTAAAAAAGGAAATACCTGAATACATAGTATCTGAAATAAAGAATGAATTTTGGAAACACTGGGTGGAAAAACTATGCTCACCCAAAACAAGTGCAGAGAGCACTATTCCAGCTGATATATATGAATTAACAGCACCTGAAGCAAAGAAACAACAGTAGAAAGATCATGAGGAACTCAAAGCAGAAATAAGTTCTGAAATCAAAAAACAATTCTTTCAAAAAAAAGAATTCTTTGAAGTCATAGCAGCTGAAATACAGAAACAAGTCCAGAAATATAAATAGGAAACACAACTTGGAAGAAACACTGCAGAAAAAGAATTAATAACTACCTCTAAAGAAGACATGGATAAAAAATTGAGGAGATCAGAAATATGATGGATTCCTTGAATGAGCAATACAGAAAAGAAATAGAACACATGAAACACAGTCAAAGAGAAATAGAAGAACTAAAAATAGCAATCATGAATCTACAAAACCGTCTGAGTGAAAGCGAAGACAGAGTTTCAGATCTTGAAGATGCCGGAGCACCTAGTAAAAAGGTGAGAAAGGAACTCTTAAAAACAACGAGAATCCAGGAAAAAATAATCCATCACCTGCAAGACGATGCCAGGTTGCACAATGTGAGAATCATTGGTATCAACAAGAATGAAGGAGTCAATACAAATAACATAAAAAGAATTTGGGGAGAAATAATTGCAGAAAACTTCCCAAATATGATGAAACAATCCAACATTCAGGTCACTGAAATATACAGAACACCAAATAACTTAAACCCAAGTAGAAACACAACAAGACATATAATAGTTAAGATCCCTGAAATCCACCAAAAAATAATATACTGACAGCTGCTAGAGAGAAGGTGCTCACATTCAAAGGAAAACCCATCAGAATTACAGCTGACTTCTCTACACAAACAGTGAAGGCAAGGAGAGCATGGAGCAGAATTCTTCAAGTCCTACACGAAAACAAATTCCAGCCCAGACTATTATACCTTGCAAAACTCTCTTTTAAGTTTGATGGAGAAGTGAAATACTTCTATGACAAAGAACAACTAAAGAATTTCATTATGACAAAGCCAGCCTTTCACAGGCTGCTGAAAGATGTTCTGGAGAGAGACCACAATGACCAAAACTCCATGATTGAGAATGGAAGGAACCCACTAAACAGGACAGACAATTAAACACAGGTTACAAAGCACTAAACAACACCAGGTAAATATCATGACAAAAACAAGTCACCACATATCAATTATAACCATCAATGTAAATGGACTCAATTCTCCAATTAAGAGAAATAGACTGGCACACTGGATTAGGAAACAAAATCCAACAATATGCTGTATACAAGAAACACACTTAACTCAAAAGGACATTCATAGGCTCAAAGTCAAAGGATGGAAAACAATACTACATGCCCCAGCACCTCAGAAAAAAGCAGGAGTAGCAATTCTGTTCTCAGACAGTCTCAACTTTAAACCAAGAATGATCAAACAACACAAAGAAGGCCAGTATATACTGGTCAGGGGAAATATTCAAGAGCAACAAGTAACACTCATATATATTTATGTACCAAAACAGGAGCATTCAACTATGTAAGAGAAATCTTAATGGACATGAAAACCTTATTGTCTAAGAACACAATCTTAACAGGAGATCTTCACACACCCTTATCTCAAAAAGATAGGTCAACCAGACAAAAAATTAGCAAAGAAGTAGCAGAACTGAACAAGAGCTTGGAACAAATGGACCTGGTGGACATATACAGAGTGTTCCACCCAACCACAGCTGAATACACATTTTTTTCAGCTGCACACGGGTCATTTTC
>PVKA01046485.1:0-14904 GCA_004027165.1 Ctenomys sociabilis
CTTAACCATCCAGCAGAAAAGTATAAAAGTATAAAAATGAAGTATACATCGTGAGCCCATAATATTAAGCTGAGCTGTAAATGGATATGGTCGACAATTTCTTTGAATAACTCCCTATGGTTGCAGAATGCTGGACTGTGTTGGATTGTGGTGTCGAGTTCAAGAACCTAAGGTAGTTGAATGTCAATGGAGTGCCCACCTTTGACAGGTGTAGACAAAGGAAGCGTTGTAGAATGAAAAAATCATGATGTGTGTGTATAGACAGTACAGTTGGGATAGATAACGCTGTGCTTCTACATAATTCTATGAGAGGCAAGATCTGCACTAATGGTGGTTGGACAGGATATTATGTCGGCTTTTAGTGCTATGGTCATCCACTAGGTAAACAATTATTGAATTTTTGATATAATTCAGCTATAAAAAGACCTGTAAATATATCATGTATGCACCTTGTACAGTACCAAAGCGTTATGAAAACAGTTTGCAATGTATTGATTCATCGACTCTGTATGGTTAAGGTGTTTTGAAACTGTCTGATTGACATTTGCATTTTAATAAAATAAAAATAAATGGAAAAAAATAAAAAATAAAAATCCGAGGGACTGGCACTGAAGGCAGAGGTCCCAGAGTGTGAGTAAGGGCTCATCTGCGTTGTGACCCTGGGCTATGATGCGGTAGAATGAGTGTAGAGTTAGCAGCCATGACTGTTCAGAGCAGATAGGAATGAAGGTACAGAAAAGAAAATCAGAGACCTAAGTAGTGGGCACCTTATAGAGTACATTTAAGAATTTCACTTCATATTTCGAACAGGAATATTTTGAGTTATATTATTATTCATGTCCTGTTAATATTATTGGATTTTATTTATGAACTATATACAAACATGAGATAGAAAATAATTTGTCACAATGAATACTCAGGTTTATTTTACAAAGTTTGATTTTTTTTTGTTTTAAGAATTATGCTTATGAGCATCAGTAGATAATATATTAGAAATCCAGCTGCCTTCCTAAAATGCTATCATAAGCAGATAAAACACTGCAACAATGAGGTTACTAAAAATTCAACATATTATGGAAATACTACATGTGTCAAGAGGAATGATATACATACCTGTGTTTCAGAAAATCCAGGGCAGGACATATATAATTTAAGAAAGAACTGTGACTTGGGAAGAAATAAATAATAGAAGGAGAAGTCAAGAAAAATTAACCTCTAACACAGGTGTCTCAGCAATCTAATTATAAGATTGACTATCTCACTTAATTCCTCTGAGATTTATTCATTAAATCCATTTTTAGACTGCACACTTGTTACGGTTTGTGTCTAGTTGTCCCCCAAAAGCTCCATGCACTCATGGGATGGACTTTCAGAGTTGATTAATTCATGATCCAGGGTTGGGATGGAGGGTGAGATGCTGCTGGGATTATGGATGTGAGTTCTGCACCAGGCCTGGGGCAGAGAGCCTGAATGCAAGAAAAAGGAGATAGGCTTTCTCCCTGCAGCCATTGTTGCTGTTACTCCTCCCTTTTGCTCTTGCTGTTTTGCTGTTTTCTGAACTACTTCTCCTTGCCATGTGTCAGTCTGCCTTATTAGACTCAGCTGAGTATGGACTGAAATTTCAAGTAACTGTGAGATAAATAAACCTTTCTTTCCTTCATTTTGAGTGTCAGTTATTTGTCCCAGCAATGAAAAAAGAGGAACTGACACAACATGTGCCTTCAAAGACTAGGACATAAAGCAAGGACAGATACAGTTTGCATACTAATGTGGCTTGAATTTGAATGGCAAAAGTGACTCAGTATTCTTTGAAGCAAAGAGACCCAGACCATATTCTTGCCACTCAAAAACTAAAGAAACAAAAAATAAAGAAACAAAATAGGTCAGAGCACCTAGGTAACTGGAAGACCTGAAAGTACATATGGACATCTTGGCTTTGGAAAGTCCAGAGGTCATTGAGCTCCAGAGAACAAGGGCAGGCACTAGTAGAAAATGGACTGTGAAAAGGGGTTGTTGATGAGAGAACAAGGCTACAAAGGAGAAGAGAGTTGTTGGCAACAGAAACAATAGTGGATATTTGCTAGAAAATATTTGTTCAAAACTGATCTACTTCTTTAGATGATTTCTATGTTCATTTCTCCTAATAAACTTTTCAGAAGTTTGAGACAAGATTATAATTTTGTGTTTCATGTATTTTGAGGCATACTGTCTTTTCTTTAAAATATAACCTTGGTTTTTGTGAATAGAATTTCATAAATAAAGGAAGACAGCTTTCATCTCAAAGTGGAACAAAAGAATTAGTGAAAACATTTTTTGTTTTCAGAAGCAGCAGCTATGATTGCATTTAAAGCAGTTCTAAAAATAAGTATTCGGCAGTTTGAAACACACTTTAGGGGAAGAACAAAGTTCAGCTGTATAGCTCAGTTAAAATACCAATTTTGAGTTGAGATGACCCCACAGAGATTTATTTTCATGGATTTATAAGCTCTTAGAAGCTGCAGTTAAAAAAGATCTGGCTGAAGGATGCTTAATTAATGACCGTGGTCATTGCAGCGATGATTCTTGTCTTCTGGTTAAAGAAAATGACAGTATTATCAAAACTAACCTGTAAGGCTTTGTTAAAACCAACTTTGGTGATAATCTCCTTTTAAAAGCATTATTTTTAATTAGGCCTTAGGTTTGAAAGCAAGAAGGATCAATAAAAAATGTTATCATATCCTAGCTACAGTGCTATATCTTTTAAAAATTCAATTAATTCTATCCACTGTGGTGCATGAAACATTTGGCAACTGATTAAAACAATTCTTAATGCAAATTACAGCTTTGTCAGAAAACAAGAAATCACAATGTCAGAACACAAGGACTTTTCTACGCATAATGTCTTGCAAGTGTCTGTGACAGATGATTTCTCTCTGCTTGTGATAGTAGTCTCATTAATTTGGTCCATATCAAGCAAAAGAAAAAAAGTGCTTAAATAAATTTGCTATTCAAAATAAAAAAAAATCTCAAATTAATCATATTCCCAGAGATAACAGAAGTAGCCATGTGGGGAAATTTTATGCTTTAATTTTACCCATGCTTACTCTGCATTATAAAAAACTGTGTGCAGGGTTATGACTGTAGAAATTCAAAAAATAATAGCACTTTTTCAATAAGGCAACATCTATAAAATTTACCACTAATATGTGAATACCATGGGACACAGATTTTATTTATTGTTTTCTGGGCAAAGCATAATATAACATAACAATATGTAATTTGTAATATATTTGATATATATTTTAAAAAGTGAATTTATTATGGCTCAGCCACATGCTCTAAAATGGATTTTGTGTTTTGACCTCAATGTGTTATTTATGTTTTGCTTCTTCTTTAAAGCATAAAAGAAATTCAGAAATATGAATTATAGACAGATGAATGCGTAGAGTAACAGTAAAACAAGGTTATCAACAAGAAATAGACTTCTTTTTAAATTTATGTTATTAGTACATGTTTCCAGCACATAATACTTGCATTACTGTTGGTATATGCACAAAACACATTTCATCTTTTTTAATCCCCTTTTCTTCCTCTCCATCCCTCTCCATCTCTAGACCCACTTACCATAAGAGAATGCCCCCTCCTTCCTGTCTACTATATCGTATTATTTACTCTTTATCTATCGTTTGGTTTTCTCATATAAGAGAAATTCTGTGATATTTAAGCTTATGTGTGTGATTTATTTCATTTACCAATGCATTTATACCATGTCAACTTTTGCACGCTGGTATCCAGTTGTATGAAGTTAGTATCCCTTGCTTTGCACACACATGACTGCTGGTTTCATTAAGGTAGAGCCTTGACTGTGTTAGTGTTCAATGACTTCTTTGAAGTGCATAGACATAAGGAGAGATGAGAGTAATCAATATGTGGTTCTTGAGTCACTTTGAATTGCTTGGCAAATAACAATGTATTCACAATTTTATGATATTGGCCTTAAGTAAAATAGAGAGTTTGAATCTTAAAGTTTGTAATTATTCCTACTCTGCTGCCAAGTATGTGTGAGTCAGTTCTCTTTTATGCAACAAAACTTCTAATTGAAATGGGTTTAAGCATTATCATGATGATGATGATGATGATGATGATGATATTATTTTGGCTAAGGAATCAAATTTTCCTTGGATTTTAAAATAAGGTACTTTAGATTTTGTTTTCATTCATTTTTCTTACACATCCATTCATGACTATCTCTACTCTCTCTCTCTTTCTCTCTCTCTCTCTCACACACACACACACAAACACACACACACACACACACACACACACACAGGTACTCCTGCATTCTTTGTTACTCATTTATTCTCCAATAGCCCATTCAACTATGTAGTTAACCCTCAAATATCTAGGCATATGCATTTATTTACCCCAGAGGGAGAGAAATTAATTTTCTGTGTATAGTTACTGGAAGGTCCTGGAGTGAGGATCATTCCTGGAACTCATCTGCCAATGCAGAGGAAGGTGGCTGGCTGTCACAGGGCTCTCATGTCATCCAGGGAAATAGGGAGACATCTGCTAAAAGAGCAAGAAGAGAAAGATGGTTTACAAACAGAAACATGAGTGTGTTTTTCCTAACGTATATTGTTTAACAAGAAAACACAATCAATTTCCACTACATATACTAAGCATGGTAGTGAAAAATGTAAGGGAAGTTATATAACATCACAACTGATTTCTTGTCTCTTCTTCTCTCTCTGAACTTCATTGTTCATGTCTGTGAACCCTGAACAATTTTCAGTACCCTGAAATCCACTGAATTCCATTTACTAGAATTCCCTGCTCAGACTTCAGGAGTAATCAGGGCAGATGGGACAGGGTGATGGGATACTCTGGATAAATCTTGGCAAGGGTATATGATAGATGTAGTGAACTACCATAAGTTTGGAATAGCACAAAGCTAAATAGATTCAAAATACCAAGCCAATGTTTCCACTTGTATCTATACATATATAGGAATATGCTCCTGTAAAAATAAACTCATTCAGTATCTTCCAGATTAAACATAATCTCTCTCTCTCTCTCTGATGAATTGGGTCTCTTCTAAATTTCTATTAAACTCTTTAGGATTTCTTCTCAGTGACTTTCTTAAGAAGTCTTATAAAATTATTTAGTTTAAAAGTTATTTTAGAGCTGTCTAGATAGCTCAGCAGATTAAAGTGCCTGGTTAGGCAGACAAAGGGGCAGGGGCTTCAATCCCCAGCTTGCAGTGTGGGTCCTAGCCCCCAGGGCATGCTGAGACTGATTTAGACTGTAGCACACATATGTAACCCCAGTGCTTGGGAGGCTGAAAAACAGGATGGATCACTTTGAGTCTTATCTGTTTAATGAAATCCTCTAGACCCTGTACTAAATACATTAAAAGAAAGACAGAGCCCAGAATAGAACTTGCCTAATTCTCTAGTTTTTGTGTTTAGTCCAAATATATTTTTACAAGAATAACAAAAAATTCATGGTAGTGCTTGTCTATTCTAGAACCAAGTAAACTAGAAGATATAAAATAAAGTAGAAATGTTTCATTAATACAGAAGCAAATCAATTATCCATATATAATTTAAATTAATATCTGACTCATACATCATCGTGATCCTCCTATTTTCAGCCTCCCAAGTGCTGGGATTACAGGTACAAGCTACCATGCCCAGTCTCAGTCACCATCTCAGCACCCCCAGATGGGGCTGACAAGGCATGCTGGGTATGCACCCTGGTCCCTCTGTCCGCCTAAGCAGACATTTTAGTCCACTGAGGTATCTGCTTGTGGGCTCTGTCTTTTATAACATGTTTTCTTGTGTGTTTTGGCATTGGCCACAGTGTAGGTGTTGTAGGCATGCAGATTGTAAAAGTTATGGGGTTATAGACAATCTCTCTCAGATTTCAGAAGAAAGCATGGGATTGATTCCAGGAGAAAATGTGTAAAAGGAACTCAGTCACTGAGGGGAGCATACGACCATACAACGGTCGTGTAGCAGAGTGTTCTTAGGAGATCCTATAAAGTTGGAAATGCCAACTGCTGAACATCTGCTGAAGAAAGCACAGGAAGGAGCAGGGCCAGCCCAAGGGAGAGGATATAAGGAATGCATTCATGGAAGATGTATGGGACAGGCAATTCCTAAGCCCTTTGAAGTTCACATCTCACTATAAATATTGAGCCATAGAATTTATTGTTTGCTCTACTGGATTTCCTTGTGTCTTGGTTACATTTCTCTCATTGCTGGGACAAAATAATTGATGCTCAGAATTAACTAAGGATAGGTTTATTTTGTTCACAGTTTGTGGTATTTTCAGTCCATATGTGCATGGTCCCGAGACAGAGTAGCACATCAAAGAGGGCAACCATTCAAAGCGGTGGAAAACAGCAAAAGCAATAAGAGCATAAAGGGTAGAGCACACACAGCAAGACTCTTCCTCTCCCTTATGTTGTATTCAGGCTCCCCACCCTGGGCTGGGTGCTGCACTCACATTAATTATCCTGTATTTGATCATCAATCAATCAAAAACCATAGAAGCCAACTGTATGAGGCTTTGGGGGGGAAGGGCGCATCTAGACACAAACTGGAACACTCTCTCTCTACCTCTTCCTCTCTTTAGAAGACTATGCTTTGACTCTTAGGGGAGGTATTGTTAAACTTTCATCATTCGTCAGTGCCGGAACAGATCAAATTTTGTCAAAACTCAAAAAAGGATTTAACATATTTTGCATAATGAGATGAGCACGATGCTTTGGAGACCAAATTTAAATGCTATATTTAGATCTTAAATGTCCCCAGATCACATGTGTTTGGAGCTGTGGCCTGTATGGAAAAGGTGGTCCAGCAGGGGCATGCCTTTAAGGGTCAAATTTGTCTCTGGCTTCTCTTTTCTATGCTATCTGACTGCCATGCAGTTATTAGCTTTAGTCCATCACTTTGTCTTCCTAAGCAGTTTTGCCTTGAATTCAGCTGAACATGGCTTGAGTATACTAAAATTATCAGCTAAAGTAAACTTGTCATTATGTAAATTAAACATCACATATTTTGTTCCAGTGACAAGAAAGGGCCTAATACACATAGTGTTATAGTACTTTGAACATTTTATTAGAACTATCTCACTTTTTGTCTGTGCTTTCTTGACAGATTGTAGGATTCTGCATATTTGCAACCTCACAATGTTTGCTGTTTTGTCCTTAACAACCACTTAATAAATATTTAATCAGTAGGAATAATTTTCAAATATTAGTCTTTTCAAATCTCCACAAGTGTATGTCTCTTACACATTGAGTGTTCTATTGTATATATTCAATTATCTGGCACTTCTTTTTCTTTTTGGATTTATTTTATTTGTATTTTTTCATTTATTTATATTTTATTAAAATACAAATGTCAATCAGACAGTTTCAAGACACCTTAACCATACACATTCGATGAATTAATACATTGCAAACTATTTTCATAATGTTTTGGTATTGTACAAGGTGCATACATGATATTATATTTACAGATATTATTTTAGCAGATATCTCTTATCAGTAAATTAAGAGTGTAGTTGCTTACTTATCTTATTTTTTTATAGCTGAATTATATCAAAAATTCAATAATTATTTACCTAGTGGATGACCATAGTACTAAAAGCCGACATAATATCCTGTCCAACCACCATTAATGCAGATCTTGCCTCTCATATAATTATGTAGAAGCACAGCGTTATCTATCCCAACTGTACTGTCTATACACACACATCATGATTTTTTCTTTCTACACCCTTTCCTTTGTCTACACCTGTCAAAAGTGGGCACTCCATTGACAGTCAACTAACTTAGGTGCTTTAACTCGACACCACAATCCAACACAGTCCAGCATTCTGCAACTATAGTGAGTTATTCAAAGAAATTGTCGACCATATCCATTTACAGCTCAGCTTAATATTATGGGCTCACGATGTATACTTCATTTTTATACTTTTCTGCTGGATGGTTAAGACCTAGGTAGATCAAGACTTATATACCAACACAAGAACTTTATATTTCCTATGTGGTCATTGAAGTCCTCTCAGGGTTTATCTTCTAGTCTTGTACATTATTCTGTAGTTCCTTTGTCTGTGTCATCTATGTGGATGAGTCACGGCCAATGCTTACTAGATTGCTCTCTGTGAGAGCTTGAAAGAAAGTTTTCTCTTCATGTGACTCTCCCCAGGCACACTTTAGAACTTCAATCTCTTTCCTCTGTGGCTCCATAATCTCCTTGTTCAGAAAATTTGGAGCTCACCTGAATTTTCCCAAAGGATCTGGATACATTGTATCATAGAGATATATGTGTACCTATGTTTATAGCAGCACAATGTGTGATAGCAAAATCTTAGAAACAACCAAGATGTCCATCACATGAGGAATGGTTGAAAAAGATGTGGTATTTCTATATAATGGAGTATTACTCAGCTATTAAGAATGATAAGTTTGAAGCATTTATACTGAAGTGGATGCCACTTGAAAATATACTCATAAGTGAAATAAACCAGACACACATGTGTAAATTTCGTATAGTCTCCCTAGTATAACAAGCGAAAAGCAGAAATACAAAGTAAAATACAACGTACAACAAGTAAAATCAATTGAGTCAGATAAGGCAAAGTGAATGGCATATGCTGCAGGATACTAATCAGCTTTTCTTCTGGATGGTTAACAAACTAAGATCACAAGTCAGAGTTGGAGAAATAGAAGAGCCACAAGGCCAGCCAACAATTTGGCCCTAGCCTTTCAAGGTCAGCGAAGATTCAGGACATAGGAGAACCTGTACTGCAACATCATGAAACTCTGGCACTTTTGTATAAGGTAAAATTTAATATGTAAAGAGAGAACTATTTTCTATTAAGGACTATGGAGAATTTTAAAAATTATCACACAGGCAAGTGATCTCCTTTATAATAGAAGAAACTGGAGACAGAAAAGAGAAATGGAGATTCTTTAGATAAGAATATGGATTCTAAATGCAAACGAGCATAGATCTTAATCTTAGCCCTACATATTGAAGGTATGTGAGCCAAAGCCAGGTTTTATATAATTCACTACATATTTGAAAATATTTGTATGATTTAATTTCCTCATCATACAATGGAATTAGCAGGGCTTAATCCATTTATTTGTTAGGAAGTGTAAGTGGAACATAATATAAATCCACTGTTGTGTACCATTGAAATAATATGTTAAAGTTCATGTTCTTCATAACATTGGATGCACACACTACATTAAAAGATAACCTTACTGTGTCAGATAATTGTCACATATAAAATTTAAGGAATCACTAAAACCCAATTACATGGCTTATGAGTAAAACATCTTCAAGATTTGAATTAGTGTCCTATTTCTCACAGAAATAGGACATGTGAGACAAATAATAAAGCTGTCAAGTGACTACTAAGAACTTTGGCAGGCCTGGCATTTAACTCCATGGCATAGCACCTGGCTGGCAAGTGTGATGTTTTGTGCTTGATTCCTGGAACCAAAAAAGAAGAAAAGATCTTTTCTGGTTGTAAAGAAAATAAATAGATGTGTAGCACCTTTGTAATCAAAGACTGAAATTTAAGGAGGTGGCAGGGATGATGTTAGTTTTTTGTTGAAATATGACTATTCCTTTGAAGTGTTTCAGAAGACCTTGGGCCTAAGCTCTCTCTTTTTCAATTTATACATCTTGAAATTACTATAAAAAGCTATACAAATATGGCACACATAATCGATACTTATAGAATCAGCCTAAAAAGAATGCATCAAATTAGTTTAAAAGTTCAGAATCTTTACTTCCAGAAACTTCTGATAATTCTTGATGCACATAATGACTACCTTGCCTTCAAGTCACAGTGTTTGATGACATCCTACTTGAAATCCGTTAGGTAAATACTTTCTCTCAATGCCTTGTATATATTTGCAATGAAAACAACAAAATGAAGATTGATCTTTGAAGAAATGCATCTTGGATATATCTCCCTTTTTGCTGAGATGAAAATATCAGATACACAAAGTTAAAGGGTGAAAAGTTGATTTATCTCACAGCTTTTAGAGGCCCCAGTCCCTAATCAGCTGGCTTCAGAGCAGCATGAGATGTCAGATGGACATAGTAGAGAAGAAGCTATTATTCACAGGCAGAAGGTAGCGAAGCCAGCAAATGTGAGACAAAACTGCTTCTATCACTTATGTTGTATCCAGGACACTAGGATTAGGGCAAGGTTATAACATTCAGTAGAATGGTTTAGTCCTCACCCACACTTAATCCCGTCACCCTTACTCCTAGCATTGTACAATGAATCAATTACACACTATAGATTTTGCCACTTCTGAAGATGTCCCCCTTACGACTTCATGAGACTTTGGGCGGGGCACCAGAGCACAAGCCCATTATAGTCTCTTTTGACTTAAGTACTCATCAAGAGTAGGCAACTCTACTTAGGAGACAGACCAATTTAAAAAGGTGAATGTACTTGTCAGTATTCAAGGGCAGCATGAAAGGGAAAACTTGATTCATCTCAGAAAAGAAACGTCATTTCTGCAATTCAGAAAACATACTAGGAAAAAAGAGTAACAACTCCATTTAGTACAATTATGGGAAGTGTGTGTGTGTGTGTGTGTGTGTGTGTGTGTGTGTGTGTGTAATACACTAGTAGGGAAGGACATTTATTGCATGCAATTTATTTAAAAATCTCTGCGTGCCTGTACACATGCATGTATTTGTTGTTTTATGATATGTAAGTATCTGATTTATTACTTCTGCTAGATTCAGTTCAGCAACCATTAGAATTTGTTACAACAATCCAGGAACTGTGCTGGAGGCTCAGAGAGGCTGAATTCCCATTGCTTTCTCTTGGATAGCTAAGCTAGCTGTCATTACCAAAGATTTGGGTGTGCAGGGAAGGTTTGTACTGTAAAGAAATAAATCTCAGCAGTAAAAATATCAAATGGGTTAGCTCTGCTTTCAGGGCATGCCTTCACATGCCCTCTGCCCTCTTTACACAGTATAATGTATCTCATGGGCTTTCAAATTCAGGCACAAAATCCTTAGTTTAGAACATAAGCAGTGACCGTGATCATTACTACATTAAGTTCTTCACACTGAATTGTCCAGCAATATCAGAATAAGTCCCTGGGTTTAGCAGATTTGCTACTGATTTCATTTGAGTTATCTACTTGACTGTGCAAGTAGTTGTCAATTAGGAAAAAATTGCATGCTACCTCTCCAGGAGACAACTAGCAATGTCTGGAGATATTTTTTCTTATGACACCTGACATCTAGTAAGAGGCATTTTGGGACTTTCCTCCATCATTTAGATGCCAACAGGCCACAGTTCAGAAATTCTGGGCTAGTTTTTGAGTTGTGCAACAAGTTAACTAAAACTTTCTGCACTCTTTTTTAGTAAAAAATTGATAAAAGAAAATAGCACATATACTGAAATTTTATTTTGAACACAGTGAGTTTTTTGTCATGGAAAAACATGAGGACAGCTGTGTGCTTTGATATCTTGATTGATTACTTAGTTTGAGACTTCCTCCGTGAAATCGAAGTTTGATGTATGAGTTAAGTCTGCTATGGTTGCATGTATCCCTGAAGCCCCATGGGGACAGAAGTGGAGCTTTACAGAGGTGAGCTGCTCTGCAGTCTGTGGGGCTTGGATAAAGGTGTGCTGCTGGGAATGATTCATCGTGTGGTGCTAGAATTAGGGCTGCCTCATCCTACGCTTGGGTGCCATTGCCCTGAAGAACCTCAGTAGCCTGCGTAAAAGGAGTGGAAAGAGGACTGCTGAGGTCACAGCCTGTTGCTCACGCTGGTTACTTCACCGCCTTGCTGCCTTCTGCCATGAGCAGCTTCTCCTCTGCAAGGCCCCTCTGCCCTCCCACCCTGCCCTGGAGCCAGCCAACTACTGACTGAAACCTCTCCAAACTGTGAACTACAATAAACTTCACCTCCTTTAATTTTGCATGTCAGATATTTTGCCTCAGCACTGAGAAAAATAACTGAGACAAAACCTTAATGTATGTGAATTTCAAACACTAATTTTAAAATTTTATCATATTACTTTTTAAAAGAACAAACTATTCCATTAATTGAAAATTAAACCAACCAATAAGCAGAAATATCAAATACTTCCAGTTGCTTTTAGCTTCCTAATTATCATGCCCTTTGTTTTCTTCACATGCATTCAGTGACTTTAGAATTATGCTCAGTGATTTTTTTTTGGACTCTTCCAGTTACACTTAAGAGCATCAGCTACAGAAACATGATCACACTAGTACATACCTATTCCTTCTCAACAATGACTTGCTTTTCTCTATGCAGGCTGCCACACTGCTTTGTTTACAGGATTTCCTCCCACAGCTAATTATTGTAAACAACATAATGCTAGAGGGTACTAATGAGAGTAAACATGATAATGACTGTGAATACTCCTCATAGCTTCATCTTTGGGAACTCCTTCTGAAAGTAAGCAATTGATGACAATTGGAATTCAAAGAGAGGGAGAGGAGAAAATGTGATTACTTGGTTTTAGGAATTTCAATTTGCTGAAAAAGTAAATCTTTAACACAATGGCATGCAAAAATGTGGAAGAAAAGCTCCATCACTTCTTGGACAGCTGTTTACATTTTCTTCCATCTGGAATACAAGTGAAAAGAATAAAATTATGTTTGATTGAACTGACCCAGGTCAGAGAATTAAAAATGCAGCATATTCCCAGAAAGCAAAATGGTCCACAGACTGATTTCCCCAAGCCAGCAGAAGCTTATATTCTCTCCTAAACCAATCCACATTCTGGACACTGAAAAAAAGAGAATTTTTTTTTTAAATTGCTTTTTGTCTGCCAAACTCTATTGTCATTCATTGTTTCCATCTTACGGTGCTATCATAAACCATTTCCATGTTGTAGTGTTGAGGAGAAAAGTGAGCCCCGTCATAGGAAGGAAATAGTACAAGTTCTATGAAATCATAACAGATTTTCTTTGTCTAATGATACACAAGAAAATAGATGCTGGCTTCTGATCAGTAGCTTAAAATTACAGTAGGAAAAGAATGTGAAACACATATATAGGACATGCTATATGTGTGTAAAAGTCAAGTCAGCTTTACTAGGGCATGGAAAATAAATTGATTCTTCTCTAAATCTACTTCTTTGCTATGATAGAGAGCTATATCAAACTGTATCATTAACTCTAAAATAGTAAACATAGAGAAAAGAGTATCTTGCAGATGGGATAAAATTTTGAACAGGAAGAGTATTAATAAGCCAAAATAACAAATATTCTAACTGATGAAGAAGGTTTTCTGTATGATGTTTCTCCAAATGTCAGAGTATTTGTATGCATATTATTTTCTTTCCTCATTTTGTATGGCTGCAAAATTAATTTATTATTATTTGAAAAGTATATGATAATTCCATATATAAAGTAATTGCTGTACTTTTGCAATGCAGAATGTAAATGTGTATTACATTTTGGCTCTTTCATAATGTTGGACTATTCATATATTGAATTAATCCTTTTCTTCCTGTGTGTAATTTTATCAAAACATAAGTCCATTTAGACTTACGTTAGTTTTGTATTGCTTCTCTAATAAATTACCATAAAAATTAGTGGTTTAAATAACACAAATGTATGACTTGTGATTAAGGAAGTCAGAAATTCAAAATGTAGTAGTGCTCAGGCTGTGTTCCTCTGAAGGATTTGAGGATAAATCCATAGCTTTGCTTTTTCCACCTACCTGAATTTCATGTCTCTTAGCTCTTTCCCTGAATCACACCAACCTCTTCCTACTCACTCTGATCTCCCTAGCACCTGCCTATTAGATCTTAATATTTGGGTCCATACAGATAATGCAGGATATTCTCTTCACCTCCAGATCTTTTATAGTGTCTCCAAAGCCCCTTTTGCTGGACAAGGTAACACATACAGGTTCAGGTAATCAGCACCTGGGCATCTGTGGGCACATTAATCGGACTATTCTAAGTTGAAACAATCTAAGTGTAAATTGACTGTCCTTCCTCACATAATTCCGTGGAAATATTACTTAATATTTGCTCATGACTCATTTATTTTTATTTTGGGGAGCTCGCTTAGCAATTGTGTACCAAAACATTTTTCCAGTGTCATAATAGTAGAAATCACAAGTTCACAAGACCATCTCATCAATCATTTAAAATTGTCAGGCAACTTTGAGAGTTATTTTATGATATTTTTCATAACTATAATTTAAGCTACATATAATTATATTTATCATTTATTTATGAAAAGAAATTTATTCCTTAAAGATCAAAGATCTCTACCTACTATGTGCATGAAATCATAGATAGATGAACATGAATTCTAACAATAAAAGTATAAAAGCTAATATTTTTATGATTATTTTATGAATGAAAAAGGTAATACAAAAAGTACCCTAGTAAGATCATCAAGGTTATGCAGATGATCAGAGATAGAGTTGCCATTTGAATCTGTGATCTAGCACAGTAGTAGGGAGCCTGTGCCAGTGTGCCACAATGGGCAGGGTGTTACCACGAAAGCTCCAGAGAGGTTCGCTATCACTGTTAGACCAAAGATGAACTCTCAGAAGAAGTAGAGTAGTATTTATGCCACATAATTCATTATTGATGTAGCCTGAGGTAATGATTATTTTTAAAAAATCTTCCTGGGAACAGTCTAGTCTGGCTTCTGGTTTCCATTACAATTAAAAACCTTCCCCATTAAAATATGTGAAGAATCATTCTCATCGGTGCTGATACATCAAAGCAAAAAGGGTTCCTTTTAATAACAGAATCAACAATATGCGAACAAAGCATGAAGAAGTGTGGAAAGTGATGTGATAGGAAAAACTATTTATGACTTCTCTACTAATATGCATTACAGTTTTCAGTCCCACAGTGTGT
>PVKA01046487.1:0-14883 GCA_004027165.1 Ctenomys sociabilis
ACCTTAGGTGCTTGAACTCGACACCACAATCCAACACAGTCCAGCATTCTGCAACCATAGGGAGTTATTCAAAGAAATTGTCGACCATATCCATTTACAGCTCAGCTTAATATTATGGGCTCACGATGTATACTTCATTTTTATACATTTATACTTTTCTGCTGGATGGTTAAGACCTAGGTAGATCAAAACTTATATATCAACACATGAACTTTATATTTCCTATGTGGTCATTGAAGTCCTCTCAGGGTTTATCTTGTAGTCCTGTACATTATTCTGTAGTTCCTTTGTCTGTGTCATCCATATGGATGAGTCACGGCCAATGCTTGACCAGAATGCTCTCTGTGAGAGCCTGAGAGAAAGTTTTCTCTTCATGTGACTCTCCCCAGGCACACTATAGAACTTCAATCTCTTTCCTCTGTGGCTCCACAATCTCCTTGCTCAGAAAATTTGGAGCTCACCTGAGTCCCATGATATTGCAGTACAGGTTCTCCTATGCCCTGAGTCTTCGCTGACCTTGAAAGGCTAGGGCCTAAATGTTGGCGGGCCTTGTGGCTCTTCTATTTCTCCAACTCTGACTTGTGATCTTAGGTTACTAACCATCCAGAAGAAAAGCTGATTAGTATTGTGCAGCTTCGATGGGCCTTTAAATTTCCTCCTCCATTTAACTAATCTGTAATATATAAATTTAGCCTCCCATAAAATTTCAGGGTGTGGACAACATACAGGTAAATTCTTTGCCAGAATGTAGCAGGAGTGACCTCTAATCCCACTTCCAGTAGTCTTCTTTCCCATGTGAAATGTAGTAAGCAAGGTTTTCCTGCTTGCATTCTGATTAGGATCCTGGGACCTCTGACCCCACACTAGCATTACCCCCTACGTTCTGCTCACAGCATTCTACAGAGTCTCTAATCCACATCTCCAAGCCTTTTCAAGCTTCTCCAAACCAGTTCCAAATTCTTTTCCACCATGTGGTCAGATACAGTCATAGTGACAATTGCACTCCTTGTTCCCATTTTCTGTGTCAGTCAGCTTTCTACTGTTAGAACAAAATGCCAGAGAGCATCAACTTGGAACAGAAAGATGTAGTTTAGTGCACAGCTTCAGCAACTGAAGCCCACAGTTCGCTGGCTCTAGTGTTTAGAAAAGTAGAAATCTCCTAGGGTAAGAGCAGAGCTGTCTCCCTCACTGCAGCCAGGAGGCAGAGGGCCGAAGGTGACCCCAGCATCTCTGAGCTCTGCTACATGGATGCCAAGCCCCACATCCACAATCTTTGTGAAGAGTATCATACCCAAGCCCAAGCTACAGGGCACTGGGAGGCTTGGTAGGGCAATGCACTGAATGCTCAGGGCACCATTTTGTGTGTAATAGAATCTCAATAAGATTTAGTAAGTCATTCAGCTAAAACAAAGACGTGCTGTATGGAGGGGAGGGTAGTGATTTATAAATAAATCCAGAGATTTATCGCAGATTAGGAGAGCTAGTCACCCACAAGACAGAGATGAGCTTCCTTATATTTTGCAAGGCACAGGTAACATCTACTAGAGAAAATGATTAAAAATGCATGCCTACCCAATTGAGGTGGATTAGTGAGTGTCTCCTTAAATAGTGATGAAATTATTGCTATTGATAATTTACTGGGCAGTTCCCTGAGTGAATATGGTGGCAATCATACAATTCAAATTGACTGAGCCAGGAAGCACTCAGATGAAATATGATTTCTGGGTGTGTCTATGGATCCCTTTCTGGATTTGCTTTATTTTGGGGGGCCTTTTTGAGACAGGGTCTCACAATGCAGTCAGGCCAGTTTCAGTTCATTTTGTAGACCAGGCTGGTCTTGAACTCTAAGGGATCTTCCTGCCTCAGCCTCCCTAGTGCTGGTATTGCAGGTGTGTACCACCACACCTGGCTTTCACATTTGAATCAGTAGGTATGACAGATTTCCCTCCTCAATTTGTATAGGTCTCTCCGATCTTCTAGAGCACTGAATGGAACCCAGTGGAGGAGGACCCTGATCCCTTTTCTGCGCTGCCTTTCTCCTTGGCCTGGAACCAGACACACATGTGTAAATATCATATAGTCTCCCTAGTATAACAAGCGAAAAGCAGAAATACAAAAGGAAACATACAACAACTAAAATCAATTGAGTCAGATAAGGCAAAGTGAATGGCATATGCTGCATGATACTAATCAGCTTTTCTTCTGGATGGTTAACAACCTAAGTTCATAAGTCAGAGTTGGAGAAATAGAAGAGTCACAAGGCCAGCCAACATTTTGGCCCTAGCCTTTCAAGGTCAGTGAAGACTCAGGACATAGGAGAACCTGTACTGCAACATCATGAAACTCAGGTGAGCTCCATATTTTCTGAACAAGGAGATTATGGAGCTACAGAGAAAAGAGATTGAAGTTCTATAGTGTGCCTGGGGAGAGTCACATGAAGAGAAAACTTTCTCTCAAGCTCTCACAGAGAGCAAACTGGTCAAGCATTGGCCGTGACTCATCCACATGGATGACACAGAAAAAAGAACTACAGAATAATGTACAGGACTACAAGATAAACCCTGAGGGTACTTTACTGACCTCATAAGAAATATAAAGTTCATGTGTTGGTATATAAATCTTGATCTATCTAGGTCTTAACCATCCAGAAGAAAAGTACAAAAATGAACTGTCTTCTGCTCTTGTACCAGGATATACAGAACTGAGACTCTTGGTTCTCAGGCCTTCAGATTCAAGCCACATTTATACCAATGGCCTTCCTTGGCCATCAGTTTATATGTGTTGCATGATGGGATTTCATCATAATCCTTAGTAATGTGAGCCAGGACTTTATTCTCTCCTCTCTCTCTCTCTCTCTCTCTCTCTCTCTCTCTCTCTCTCTCTCTCTCTCTCTCTCTCTCTCTCTCTGTCTCTCTCTCTCTCTCTGTGAAGGGCTATAGTTGAAGGATCACTGATGAATGTATGAGAGACACTGAATACTATTTGGTTCCATCAATAGCAGCAGAAGAGCATCCCTGCAGCCAGAGACATTTATATAGAATTTCCAGCCACAGCAGCAATGGCAGGAACACAGCACTGGCAATAACAAGTATTAACTTCATCTCACGGCAGCTTCTCAAGTCTCCAACCACAGCAAATCACATGAGCATAGATGAATTTCATTCATAGAGAAGATGGCTGCTAATCAAACTCAAATTGGATTGTCTGGGAAGAGTTCAGTTTATCTGAACCTTCCCAGATGAACAGAAGACAGAAAACAAACACTGCAAGCACTCTCCCAATATAAGGGCAGTGATCAGCAAGTAAAGAAAGTGTTTAAGTTAAAAATATTGATTAGAGAAAAATATTTTCATTAATCCCCCTAAAAAAGAAGAAAAGGAACTGCATGAATCCACATACACCTATCCTATCTCAAGCAGCTCTGGAAGTCCTGTTCTGTATTTCTAGGAAGTGTGATGAAAATTACAGTGAATGCTACTGCCAAGTTCCACCCCCAAAAAGGCAGGTTCCTAAAACCATGGCAGTGTTTCCTCACAGCTTGTCATTAGATTTTATGTCATACTTAATTCTGATTTTCTTTAAAGTCAAGATAATCATGAAAGATAAATGTTTTGAAATGACTCGCCATATGGAGGCATTCATAGCAAAACTAAAGAAATGAAAATGGACTGAAAGAACCATTTCAAAAAATGTCAAGTATGACTTAGATGTCTTCAAAGTAGGGAGGCTTGTATAGAATTGATCATTTGTTAAAATATGGACACACGACACATTTTTCTATCTCACCTTATTATGTTCTTTAACAGAGTATGTGTACTAGGAATGCAAAACATCTGTGCAAACAGTGGTAGGTGTGTTGGGGGACAAGAGGAAGCCAGGGGACAGGAACAACAGTAGTAAACCAGCTTCATTTTCCAGTTTCCTCTGTTCATTTAGACTATAATCCGTTCTTTTCAGCATGAGCATGGTTACAATTGTAGCCGAAGTTAGTTGAACAAATGTCCAATAGCTAATCTATTTCAACAGGAAACACCTTTGTGCTCCTCATATAAACAAATTGGGTGACCTTGAATATAAAAGACTTTTGATACTTGACTAAGGAGCATTATGGTCACATCAAGAGACTTCAGTGAAATTATAATATAAGGAGAAGAGCACAAAACTTAAATCACTCAACCTTATTGAATTCTAAATTCTGTCGATTACCATCCATGTGTCATGGGACAAATTGACATTTCTAAGACTCAATACTTTCACTGTAAAAATGAAGAAAATAATGCTTAATTCATTAGATGATCATGACAGCCAAATGACATAATGCCAATTAAATGTTTAGTAGAGTGTTTAAAACATGAGAAGTGCTACAAGCCAGGTATCATTCAATACTTCATATGATATTTGGCTCGTGGGGCTCAACCTCATTTCAATGCTGTAATTGAGAACAGAGCATTTGACCAGTCAAAATGTCTTCCATTATATTTAGAAAGTGTATGAGCTATATAGAATAAAAGTAGAGTATTCTGTGGAGAAATCCCTTTAACTCAATATGGTAATAGCCCAGTGAGCAGAAGCTTTAGAATACTCTCCAAGTATCAAACCCACTTATTCCTTCTTGAAGAAAATGACACCTGTCAGATTCATGTATCATTTCTCCAGACTCATCAAGACCCAGGGAGTTCAAGTTGTTGCTCCCAGAAAGATTACAAATTGGATATTGAGAGTATTTATTTGTCCATACACTGCTGTACCAAGAGCAGCAACAAACCTCTATGAAACTGAGTGATTATTATTTACCGAAGATTGTATACATATCATTTAAAACTCAACTGAACTGAAAAAGTACAATTTTTTCAATTCTCATTTTTTCCAGTGAGAATAAAGCACTTCCATAACAGCTGAGATTTAATGCCTGAGTTGGCCTTCAAAGCTTTAGCTATAACTCTTAACTGTCTTGCTTACAATGTATTTCTAGTCATCAGAGTGGCTTCAAATGTAAGGGAAATATTTGTCCTGTATCAAAGTTCTGTACAAATAATTTCCTTAAGTATTATTGGCCTGATTGTATGGAGAGGCTGCAGGGGACAGAACCAAAGATGGCTAGTCGGTTTGGTTGTAATTCAGGAGTAGATTCAAGAAAGGAAAAGGAAGAACGCCCATTAAAAGTTTGTACAATATTAGTACTTCAAACTTTATAAAAAAATACATATTAACATCAAGACTTGTAAGACTGACAGAGTTTACATTTCAGGAAATTGTTCAGATTATCCAAGAATCAGATTCCTTCAATGTGAACCTTAGTATCTTAATGTCAGTAGTTTCATTTTTTACACACTTAAGTGTCTATCTTGTTTTTTTTTTTTTTTTCTTTCTGTTAAGCACTGTTTTTTTCTTTTAATTTTGAACTCCTTGTAAACTCTAAATGGGAAAAGAGGACAGGAGTTAGTTTTAAACTGTTGAGAATCACACTTTTCTTTAGAACATAACCTCTTCCCTTAGCTCTGTTTCTTGTTCTTGCCTCTGGGAGTCTCACTAACTACCTCAGCTTGAAATTCTTTCACCAACAGTGTTGTTCCAGATTCTTCCACATAGATTCAAAAATGATAATTGACTTAAAATGGGTATTTAAGAACCACACCTGCCAGAGCATTGCACTTCTTTAAATAATTCACCACATCTAGTTACATCAGATATAAGACCTTAGTTGGGATAAAATGCACCACAGATGTACAGGTATGAATACAGTACACATATAAAGCTACTTTAAAGAAACTAAGCAATTTGCCAGACTTTTTATATAACTTTTGCTGCCTTTATGAAAACAAACTCACTAACGAGTTTCACAGAGAAACCCAAAAGCAAAACCAATGTAGTTGCCTCTACACACAGGAGCAAAGAAACCTCAAGGGCAAGTAACTGAAAATCATTAAGCCAATTTCTATTCTTCCATTACTCACTGTGATATTGTTTCAAATATAGGGTCAGTGCCCCTGCAGGGGGCTACTAAGTCAGTAGCTACTAATTGACAGAGATAATGAGAAAAGAAGACTGAAAATCAAAGCGAATGTGAAAAACACCTTCCTTAGCAATGTACTGATGTTGCACTATTGCCCTGTGCAGAGCTGTGCTCCTGCTTAAATTTACTGAACACAGTGACACACCTAGATTAAAAAGTCTTCTGCCATTGTATATCATGCAAAAGGCACAATAATTGTCATATGTCATTATATACCTCTAGGTATGAACCATATCTTGCTTCAACACTCTGTATGTTAGCTAATCCTATACTTTCATGCATGCTGAGATTATCAAGAATAAAGTATATTTCTTAGCCCTCATATATTATTAAATTAAGCTACAGGAGAAAGTAAAATAAATAATTTTGTCTCTACTGATATCCACAAAACTCCAATACAGCACACTTTAATTTACAATAAACCTCTGTAAATGTTTATAACAATCACAGGTGTACTTACCTGACTGAAGTTGGCACACTGAGTCCCACTGAAATTAATATATCTTTTGGAGAAAATGAAACTGCCCTCAGTGTGGTTTCATTTTTCAAGGCTGTTTGCTCAGCAGGTTGCTTACATTAGGCCTGCTTCTTGTGCCATCTCCCAGGGATAGAGCTGCCTGTGCCTTGTCCCCAGGAGTCCGGCTTAATTTCCTGGAATGAATCACTATAGAGATCAAAGCATTGATTGTAAGAAGGGTCCTGGAGGGGCTGCTAATATAAGGCCAGTGCTCTGGTTCCCCAAGGCTGCAGATGAAATGCTAGGGCAATCAAAAACCAATACTAGCACTCTGAACCAGCAAACTTTCTTCAGAGGACAATTACAAACCCAAGCTGTGGTTTGCTCTGAAAGGAGATGTCCAGAGTGAAATGTTCCCCATATCTTGTTAGGGTGCTAAGGAAAATGCTGGTGGGCTATGTATCCATAGCATGACCAAATGGGATTCTGTGCTGTTTCTTACTATATAGCCTCATTTTTATCAGTTGCATTCTGACAGAATCTCAAGTACACTGAATGTGTAGGAAATCTCTGATAGGGGAACACATATACCCAGAGAGGTTACATGACTTATCCAAGAGCATGTATCTCATTAGCAGCAGTTAGGCCTAGAACTCAACATGTGATTCTCACTCTGGTGCACCCCGATCGTACCTCAAGGTGTCCTTCATTCAACTTCATTAAAAAATTTAAATGTGCTAAACACAATAACCTTTAATGAGCCCTATATGTACATTAAAGGCTGCATGGAATACATAAGCCTTTAATAGATAATACATGTTTCTACCTATCTATCTATCTATCTATCTATCTATCTATCTATCTATCTATCTATTTATATTTATATAGTCAATTTATATTATATATGCATGTTTCTATAATATATATATGTATATGCAACATATATTATATATATACATGCTAACTATAATAAATATTCACCTATCCAAAGAATTTTAAATATCTTTTAATAAAGGCTGGGGTATTATTTTTCTAAATGAACCCTTTGGATGTCAAATAAGGCCACAGATGTACTATTTTAGGTATTCAATAGGTATCTTCTAATGACTACAAGAAGCCACCTCTCCAGACACCTAAATACTTGAGTTATGTCTATCATCCACTTTGAAATAATTAGTCAGCATAAAGTCCATACCAGTTGGCAGTAGTCATCACTGCAAGTTCTTGAGGTCAGAGTAGAGAAGGGGAAAATGGCAGTCAGTAAGCCTGAGGACTTCGGTAGAAACTACACCAAGGTCATCTTCTCTGGGCAATTGCTCAGCTGAAAACTATAGCTGTCATTCCCTCAGGGGTTATTAGCACATTTCTGTCATCTCCTCTAATAGTCCTTTCCTCTCTATGGGCCTCGGAGGTGCCCTGTGCTAAATCATTGTAGCTATGGTAGAGAATGCAGCTCGTGAACAGCTGCCAAGAAACCAGAGAGAACTGCCATCTGCGAACCAGCCTTCATTGCCTACACCCTTTGTGCAACTATTCCCTACAGCTTGGCTTATGATGTGGCCACACAGTCATCCTTTGCTGGCTTCTTCTTAAGTCTTTAGATCCTTGACCTAGGAATCTGCACTCAAAATATTCAGCTACATGGACGTCAATGGATGACTCTAGAATCCCAAGACCCCAGAAACAAAGGTTTCACAGCTGTTCGTTTCTAGTCTGCTGCTTTCTTTGTCCTTGATTGTGCATTAGTAGTAGCTGCCCCCTAGTGGCCGTCCTTGCCTGTTGACTATTGAGGTACATCGTGGACATAGTACAGTCTTTGTCTACGACTTCCATTTCCTCCATTTTGATGTATTTTAAGCAATTCCTAAATGAAATATCTAAACATTTCACTTGATATAGTTAGAATGGTCCTATAGAAGGTCACATACAATGTATACAGTGAATTTCTTTAAAGAAAAGTCTGGCAAAGCCATTTGTTGCTCTGCTAAACAACTTCAAGACTGTTAACTAAAATGTGTTTCACAACTATCATATTTTCCATCAGCATTTTCTTATAAAATATTTAGGCTGTTGAGAGTTGTTTAAATATGACATTATTCTTTTCTTTAACTACTAGTAACTTTAATTAATCTTTACTAGTCACTGTCTCATCATTTGCCTATTTTTATTTTTATTATTATGCTATTGCATTGCTACAGAATTTCCTGTGTCATATTAAACAACTGTCAAAGAAACAGTGATTATAATGACACTACAGGGTCATAATTTTAACTATAAAATAGCAGTCTGTGGGAAAGAGCACTGAGGGATGTGAGAAGTCAGGTGTTGTACTCTATCTATGTGCTAGCAACCTGTCATATTGCAATGAAAGCTAACAACAGACACAAGACACTGAGGTCACAGACAAAAACTCATTGTTCTTGGCAATAGTAGTAGTCCAGATACTCATCTTTGCACCAATCTCTGAACTCCAGTTCCAACAGGACGGAGTGACTCCTGGATACACACTGAATTGTTTCTAGGAGAAGAATCCTGAATTTAGGGAGCTTAGATAAGGGATATGAAAATGGAAATAAAATTTCTTGATATTTCCCCAATAAATAAATACCATAACTAGTGTCCAAGGCCATATGGTATGCAAAAGTGCTTGGAAAGATAATCTGGAGTAAAGAAAATCAGTCATTCTGATCTCAAAATATGTGGAAATGCAAGAGCCTCAGCAGAATTCAATCCTACACCATGCTGCTTGTAGAGAATCTTCTTCTGTGTGTTTCACTCTGCTGACCACTCAGTCTGCCAAACAGACAGCATTCAAGTAAGCCTTCTGTGAACAGGACTGTAGTCACCATTCCATGGGTCGTCACTGACTCCCCTGAATCAGCAAAGTCACCCATCGTGACTTGTAACTCGAAGGCATCCTACAAGTATCATTCTCTCTTTATAGCCCCTCACTACCTGAAGAATCTCCTTTCAAATTTGCTAATGAAAAACAATAGATATATATTATACACATGCAAATAATATATGTTATATGAATAAATAATACATGATACCTCCAACAAATTTGCATTAGACTGACTCAAAGGGCTTCTTTCATAAGATCATATTATTTTCCCTTCCTCACTACCATCTCTTCTAAAATAAATTAATGGGAGCAGTCGTAAACATTCCCCTATCTTGCTCCACTGTACTGAACAGGAAGGTAATGTGGGTATCTGAACCTGAATAATAAAGATATTGTGTCTGTCCTTTCTCGTATGTCCCTAGCATATCTGAATGAGGGCATGTGGACTCAGTTTCCCTTGGCCAGAGACCTATGCTGGATGTATTCTGAATTAATTCCTCTACTTGAAGTGACTAAAGTTAAAGCACAGTGAAAGAACAATTAATTAATGTGGAGGGAGAAGAGAAGGAGAGAGACTAAACATCAGAAAGCTGTCTTTTCCTCTCAGTTTTGAGCAGCAAAGTACCTGCTTCCAGGGACTCAACCAAACAAAATACCAGTGTTTTATTGCACACAAAGTCCTGCATTAAGCAGTAATGAGCTCTTTATGGACACCATTTCTTTATGTCTCAGAATGTCTTGGGCCCAGCAGCCAAAATTATGTTATTTTCCAGGTTGAGCATCAATATTTGTTTCTTTGAGCTATATTGGCCTTGAGATACATAGAAAAAATTTTGGCATTGTTTTGATTTTAAACTAGGATATAAACAATTACATTATGAAGATAGCATCTCCTCTTTCACGCATTCAGTTTTCAACGTGAGTGCTGCTGAACTTTTCTAAGGTGGTAGGACTGACTGCAAGAATTCTTGTAGAATTCACAAGTTTACTTTCTCATTCTAGAGAGAATCATACGTCATCTTGTAAAACCAACCACAGAAACTTAATGATGCCTACATGTGGAGTCCCATGGGAGTTTTTCAATTTCAGAAATCATTTCCTGAGAGAACATGAACTTCCTCTGAGCACCCAAAAGCCATATAAGACTGCTTTCCTCTTTGTCACCACTGCCAGACGGATCTAAGTGGATCAGAGGCTGAGCTGATGGTGCCCTAAGAGTCCTTTTTCTTCCTTCACAGAGAGGAACACCCCATTTCCCCATCCTCCCAGAGAACCTGCTAAAATTCTCCCAGTTTCACTAGTTTATGCTAATGCTGAATTTTCTGTATCTTACACTCTTGTAAGTATACAGTTAGGTGATTATTGTCTAAATGAGAATGGAACCCTCTCGAGCTAGCTAGCTAAGTATTTAGATTTGTTCTTACAACTGGGGAACCTGAAGGTTCTCCGTGCTCAGATTCAGGTGCTGTTTCCTGAAATACATTGGAACATATTTCCCAGAATTCAGTTTTCAATCATCTCCTCTCTTTCTCCTTGATAGTGGGCACTAAAGCAGAAGATCACACGTGTCAACTTAATTGACACTTTCACTATGAACACCAATGAAAGTCCTTCAAATTCTGTTAACTGAGGTACAAGTGCCTTCTCTTCCTTCTTCTCAATAATGCTATGTGTTTACCAACATTTCACATTGCAGTGCAGGGGAAGATGAGAACATAGTGGGTATGTGTAAGGAAGGGGGAAGATGGACAGATAATTGAATCAAAGTAGATATGTCAGCATACCCTATTCTTATGACTATTTAGCACATTTAATCTATTCTATGATTGAAAAAGTAGAGGCTGGATGTTTTATTAAATTTCACATTGAAATGAGTAGCTACTTGGTTCTGTTTTGGACACTAGACTTAGCAATATTTATTTCCTTTACATGTATATTTTAAGGCACGTAACACAAGAGAAAGCCACTGTTTGGCAAGCAAGCAGTTATATGTGCTGCAATAGCCAATGGTGATGTAGTAAATCTTTGCATGCATTTTTTCAGCAGTATGAATAACCAGCATGAGTGACATCAGTTCATTCACACTCACGGCTAATGTTGAGTTTCTAAGGATGACAATGTGAGGCATTAATTCTTTATCACAACATAGCTCCCTCCTCATCATAGTGATGTGTCATACCATATTCAAAATACCTACTGATTTAGGAATTTTTCTTCTTTTTAAGAGTCGTTTGCTACATATTTAGTTTTATAAACCTATTTGAAGTAGGAAATTATCCTCAGTTCTTTTCAGGATGACTCTGTACTCCTCTGAGAAGGGACTTCTGATGGGCTAACAAAGATAACAGTGGAACAAATTTCTTTTCCCGTCTTCGTCATATAAAAAGGCAGTTACTACTCACAGACACCCACTCTAATATTCCGAGTAATGCATTGCTAATAATTGTACTGAATAAAATAAGACTCTCTCTGGAAGTATTAGAGCAAAAAAGGAATGAGAAGTTTTTAAATATGAGAAAACTTGTAAAAATGAAAATTCCTTTAACTCAGAGAAAACTACTTTATCAGAGCCTAGATATGAGCTACGGTCCATGGAAATGATCAGAATAAAGCACTGAATGACTGAAATGTTAGGCTTTTCTTTTAACAGAAGAAGAGTGATTATCTTTTATAAAGTGCTATAAAATAGTGCTTCGGTGGAAGCAAGTGCTTTAGCCAATGGGAATCTTCATTTGGCCTCGAGTGCAGTTCCATCTGGTAAAATAAAGGATTGTTAGGCCAAATGCCCAGACAACACCTATTGATTATAGTGGGATCACTGAGTTGCTGACAGGTCATAGCATTACAATTTTGATCTCATGTTCTATTAAAAAAAACTGTAACATGATATATTTTAAAGTGTTATTTCTTGCTGTAACTTTTTCTCTTTCTAGAGTTCCAGTGTGCTAGAGAACTTGGAGTGTAGAGTTAGGAGAGAGGTTTGTGATATAACAGGAAATAATTTAACAAACATTTTCAGTGAGCAAGCAATCAACATTTTTCTCTGGCTATAAACTATAAAACTGGAAAACTCAGGACTTTGGTGACAAACAAGATGATATTTATGTTTTCTAGATTTGTATGAATCTTCCATTTTCCTGAGAAAAAGCTCTCAAAGAAATACAAGACATGGTAAAATCTACTGTAGGAAGCAGGGTAAGAGTTGAGCATATAGATCTAAGTGGACCTATTAGAAACACTAAGAGAGGGCCAGGGAGATAGCTCAGTGAACTAAACACCTGCTTAGGTAAACACAGGGACAGGTTCGATTCCCAGTATGACATGCTACACTGGCACATTCCCAGAGTGAGACCAAACACATAAATTAACAAAAAAATTTTAAAAAATGAAACACTAAGAAAGTTTAAATTAAATTAAGATAGATAGGCTAACAATCCCTAAATAATTTGTCTCAGCAGCCATTTATCATTATATATATTGTCTACATGAAAGTCTTAAATTCTACCATGCAAAACATTTAAAATAAAATGAATGCAATTCAAATACATATACTTTATAGAGAAAAGCAGTGACTAAGGTCTTCCAAACACTGCTTCAGTAAATATTTATAAGCGTGTCATTTTTAGCAATACAAACACGAAGATACACTATCTTCAATAAAAATATCTATAAGAAACAAAATATGGATGTATAGTGAACAAAACATAAGGTAAAAGAGAAGATATACAGAAAATAACTTAAAGGGATGAGAACTGACATCTAGTTAGTAATGAAGGGTTCTTTACTTCTCTTTTTGCAGTGATTTTGTCTGACCTGATCTGGAATAAGAGGTAGTGTCTTAGTAAACACAGGCAGTGTGTGAAACAACCCTAAGCGGTAGAAGGAACACAGCAATATAGTTGAGAAATTTACTGACAAAAGTAAATAGAGGCATCATAAAGATAACTAGAGGAATTTATGCTTGGAAGTATATATATATATATATATTTGTCTTTTTGAGACAGGGTCTCACTATGCAGTTCAGGCTGGCCTTAACCTCACTTTGTAGCTCAGGCTGGTCTCGAACTCACAACAATCCTCCTGCCTCAGCCTCCCGAGTGCTGGGATTATAGGCATGCGCCACCATGCCCGGCTTGGAAGTATATTTTTGAGTCACAGTCTGACTAACCTTGACTAGTAACTAAATGATTTTGATTTTCTTCTGTGGGCATTGGTGTTCAGAACAACCACAACCAAAACAAAGCTATTAATAGAAATGTATTTTACTATTACTCTTACCTCAGGGAATATGATAGAGATAAGACCATTCATGAAGGTAATTTTTCAATAGTGTTTTTTTTTTTTTTTTTTTTTTCTCTTTTTGGAGACAGGGTCTCACTGTGCAGTTCAGGCTGGCCTCAAACTCACTTTGTAGCTCAGGCTGGTCTCGAACTCCCAATAATTCTCCTGCCTCAGCTTCCTAAGTGCTGGGATTACAGGCATGCACCACCACGCCCGGCTTCAATAGTGTTTAAGACAATGTGGTATCATGAATACACTAACTTCGTGGGAGAAGAAACTAAATTTGAATGACGTACTGTGTATAAATTTCTAATTTGTGGTTTGACAGGACATTACCTTGTGATCTTGAAAGAAATTGCAATTGCAGAGACAGCTTAGGAGAAAATACAAGTTTATAATTATAGATACAAGAAAATATATGAAGAAATATTAATTACAAACTTAAGATAGATAAACGCAGAATATATATACATATATGTATATATATATTCAAAATAATAAGGTTAAGAAATATCTATATTTTGGAGGATAGAAGAAAAAAAGAGACCAAGGGGCCAGTGAGATGATTCAGTGGAATAAGTGCTTCCTGGACAACCAAAAAAAAAGAAAGAAAGAAAGAAAGAAAGAAAGAAAGAGAGAGAGAGAGAGAGAGAGAGAGAGAGAGAGAGAGAGAGAGAAAGAAAGAAAGAAAGAAAGAAAGAAAGAAAGAAAGAAAGAAAGAAAGAAAGAAAGAGAAAGAAAGAAAAGGGACCAGTGTAGACAAATCAGGTACCAATGTTAGTACAACTGAAGTCTTAAGGTGCGAACCCTGCAGTTTTTGAAGGTAAACAAAGTACAAAATAGAGATGAAGGATCTTGTTGTAAAATGAAGAGTGGAACTGGAAGTATGATTAAGGGCAAAAACTCACTTTGAGTGCAGATAATTAATTATTAGCAATCTTTAATATGACAAATTAAAATAGTAGTGAAAAAGAAGCTAGATTTGAAACAATGAATGAAAAAAAGAGAAAACCTTTAAGTCTGGCAAGGACCTTTTTGTATATTACTTTGAAAACACAAACCATAGGTTTGAAATTAATAGTGATATTCATTTTTTTTTTCCATTTATTTTTATTTTATTGAAATACAAATGTCAATCAGACAGTTTCAAAACACCATAACCATACAGAGTCGATGAAATAATACATTGCAAACTGTTTTCATAATGTTTTGGTATTGTACAAGGTGCATACATGATATTATATTTACAGGTATTTATGTAGCTGAATTATATCAAAGATTCAATAA
>PVKA01046488.1:0-14903 GCA_004027165.1 Ctenomys sociabilis
TTTACAAATCACTAGTAGAGACACATTCTAATAGATTCCAACAAGGTATTAATGCAAAAAAATTGGATCTTAAATGTGTTTACATGCTTTTTTTGTAGGCCAAAATATCTCAATGAAAATGCACTAATTAGCCAGGCATAGTGGCACATGCTTGTAATCCCAGCACTCGGGAGGTTGAGGCAGGAGGATTGTTATGAGTTTGAGACCAGCCTGAGCTACAAAGTGAGCTTAAGGCCAGCCTGAACTGCATAGTGAGACCCTGCCTCAAAAAGACAAAATAAATAAATAAATAAATAAATAAATAAATAAATAAATAAATATGTCCTAATTCTTACAACTGCTTCTCATAGATTTTTTTCCACAATAGCTATACATTTTTTATAAATGGCACAGGCTACTACATAAAGAATCTTGGTTTGCCTTGACACAAATTACATTACTGACTTTGTTTCAGCTATTAATATTTGGATATAGTTTTTCTCTTGAGTATCAGCGCTACCTGATATGGAACATGGAAATCAGAGAGATTTCACCAATAATTTCTCAAATCTGATATATAGTTCCTGTCAAAATATCCCACCTCAAGACTCCAATATGGTGAATTCTGTGATAGCTCTCTACTGGGATCTGGACTTGACAGGAAATCCTCTTTGGCATTTTGTGACCTTGGTCTGCAAACCATAAAAGTCAAGTGCACACACAGTTGATAGTATGTTAGCATGTTGGTCTTTTAGATGTTTATGAGGTATGCTTCAAGAGGTTAGTAGACGCCAAAGGATACCTTATGAAGCTTATATACAAGTACTGGCAAAAATACAGGTAGCTAATCCATAGGAAAACCTTCATTTGTTGAAACTCAATTTAAGGAATTTAAGGACAGAAAAGAGAAAAATATGATATTCTCAGTGTCACTGGCAATTTGACAGTTGAAATATTTATTTTTCAATTTTTTCAATTTTATTTTAAAGACTAAAAACAGACAAAAACAGAAACAAGTGACAGTATAAATGGTACAGTTTCAAAATAAAAAAGTAACAATGGTTTTTATATTACATGTTTTTGACCCTTGAAATATTTAGAACCTAATTATAATTGTACCTTTTGTTATAGTAACAAATCTAATAAAAGCTCCATTATATAGGCCTTTAAATATAGTATGCCATTTAAAATAGCTACCTAGGTTCAACAAATCTGCTAACCTAGGAAAAAATGGAAGATTTTTGTTGGGTTTTGTTTTTTGGGGGGAGGCCTTGAAAAGAATGTTATATTTTGGCCTTTTGATCATAGTTGGCCTTATAATTTCAGGTGTTTCCAGTTCTTGATCATAAGCCAGTGACAGTTGATCTGTCTATTGGTTCTGAGAAAAAACTAAAGATTTTCTTCAGCTCCGAAAATGAATATCATATCATTGATGTAGAATCTGAAGTTATAGCTGATGTGATTCTGCCAAGTAATGTAAGTTAATACCTTCAAATCCCTAGAAAGTATAGTACAGTAGCATTATCACTTTCCAAATGTTAAAATTCTGAAAGGCTAAAAAATATGAATAACTACATTTATACTGGAATGGGAAACTAAAATACATCTACAGAGTACCAAAAGTGAGCATACATAAATAAATATCACTCATGGTTTCTTAGCCCAATGCAAACATCTTGCTTTTCTGCCACACAGATTTTTGTTTTATTTATTTATTTCTTCCTAATGAATAAACTTGTGCTTTCCAGACATTGTTACTCTTCTACAATCTTGTTTTAAAATTTTTATACCATGTTTCTGCTTCTTTATACTTTTAAATAAAGAAAAGAAAAGAAACTGAAGAAATTTAAACCCAGGTGTTTCAACTAACCTATAAGCAAGAAAAAATATCTGTTAATTACTGTGAGAGTTATAATGAAAGAAGATGAGTTTTTAAAAATAAGTTTTCTGACCTAATTAGGATACCCTGCATATATTTAAAATTAGATTTAGCTAAATGCCCTAGAGTCTTGATCCAATTAGAGAGAAAGGATCCTAATATAAAAGAGAGGAAGGTGTTTTCTGCAACAGAATGTACTGAAAACAATATTTTTCTAAGAGGGCTGAATTACAAGTCTGTAATTCTACAAGACGCTATGTGTGCCAGCGTTATCTGGTTCCTTGAAGAATCGTTTGAGAAGCAAGTGAATTAAATCAGAGGCTGTGTGGATTATCAGAAGTCCAATTTTGTTATAAACAAGATTTTATTGAGATAAGCTTTTTTCTCGCAATTGTTTTTATTTTCTTCTTTCACCTCTTTTCTGATTCAATTGCTCATGCAAGTGCCCAGAGAACACATTAAAATTGCTTTTCGCCTCTGGATCCCCATTTTAGTTTTAAGGATTGTTGTTGCTGAAACATGGACTCACGCTCTTGGCCTGAGTATGCTGAGTTTGGCAAGTATAACTTTGGAACTTTTTTTATTTTGTCTGTACTTACTAATTTGAAGAAACAATAGAGGAACATAATTGTTTATTTCTCAGGGAAACATTGTCATTGTGACAGCATTAGCTTAAGCAACTTCTGTTACATTATTTTATGTATTGTGGAATTTAGATATGCTCCTAAGTTTGTATAGTGGCTATACCTTAATCTATGAAAATGAGATATAAAAGATTATACTCTTGCAAATGTGGGGGTGAATTATATTCCAAGCTCTGAAGAATACTATAAATTCAAGCCTTGTAAACATTTTGAACTTAAACTGTTTTATGTTTATTTCCTATTTTTTACTTTGATGAATTTGCTAACTGATCATTATATCTTTGCTAGTTGGTTCACATACTCACTATTCAAATATTTAATAATTATTGAAATGCAAACTCTCAGTATTGGAAATATATTTTTTATATTTCTCCAATTAAGCCTTTCCACTAAATTTAAATGCAAAGCTTAAACAGCTATAACTACCTTTCATAAGGTAAGCAGCTCTGCAAGTGGTGGGTAGCTTGCTGTTTAATTTGGATACAGAAGCTTATTCTTGCCTAATTCTTAGGCAAGCTCCTTCAATTAAAATAGTAGTGATACAAATCCTGGACATATAAGTCCTATGAAACATAATTTCAGCTCCTGGGAATCATTATATTACAGAATATCATCATTTTACCTGACTCCTTGGGAATTGGCATGATGCTCACTTTCAATGCTGATGCTCTTTCTGTGGAAGCAAATGAACAACTTTTCAAGAAAATTCTTGAAGTGTGGAAAGACACACCATCTTCTGTAGGTATGTATAAAATGTATCACTCTTTAAGTTAATTTTAAGGGAATTGTGTCTTAAGTTTTGTTGAAAGATTACTTTTTCTTAAAGAACAGAGAGTTTTCTGGAGTCCTGCACATCTTGTCCTAGTAAGGTGAAGCAAGTGTCTTTCATATACTCAGCACATTCACGTGACTACTGAATAGAAATCAGTTTTACTTATCTTAGTTGTTCATTTCATTATTTTATTAAAATAGGAACTAATGTCTTTCCACTATCTGTAATTTTGCTTTAAGTTGCTTTGCTTTAAATAGGTTGAAAATACTTCTTCTCAGTGCATTAATTTTATTCAGGAGACTACCATCACAAAACAATAGCAAAAACCTTCTATTTCATATTGTCATATGTGTTCTGTTTAGTGAGTGATGATTCTATGAAGAATCAAATCCCTTAGAAAAACAATAGATGCAACTGGAATGCATAAAAGGTACCAATCTGATGGCCACATAAAGAAAACTTGTCTTTTTATCTTCTTCTGAACAGGACATTTTTCTCTACTCAATGCATGTGTATTTTTCTAAGGCTGGATTAATTCCAGATAGGGAGCAGAATGTATAAGAAAAGTAAAAAATGTTGGAGGGAAATTATTAAAATTGAAGACAGTAATTCTCATAGAAAATGGGTTTGAAGGAGAAAGACAGGTGTGTAGCAGGGCAGTGTGGAACTGGTGTAGTTGGTCAAAATAAAAACCAACAGCCCCCATAATCTCTATAAATTAGGTAAAAGTTATAATGTGGATTTAAGGACCAGTTTTAAAGAACTAATTTTGATGAACAGTTTTTCTGTGGGATGATGGCACTTTGCATTGTGTCTGAAAAATCCTTTTTTTTTTTTTTTTTTTTTTTTTGCATATGTAGTCAATATTAAGGATTGTCCTGAAAAACTGCTCCAATTTCTTCAAGCAGGCATGTATTCACAAGGAGTTTAAAGCCATTTTAAGTGACAGAAGATAGATGCTTATTGTGTAATTGGCAGATCTGTGGCACAGAAGTAAAAATATTCAATCATGCAGTAACCAGCACAGTGGTGCTTTTATAATTAACATGTTAATTGATAAGAAGAATAAAATAATTCAACTGAAATAGAAAACTAGATATATCCTCTATATTTATGCCACTAAACAATCAGAGGATACAAAAGGATCTTTAAAATTTATCTTTTCCAGTTTTTGTTCTTCAGAGACAATGATTCATTATCTATAACAATAAAGCTAATTTAATTTGCTAGGATATGAAAAATACTTATAGCTAAAATGAATTATAGCCTTATAGCCATATGGCATCTTCAGTTTTAATTATTAAGCATATACATTTTCGTGCTAATATTAAAGAAATTACTGTTTTTCAGTATCAAAAAGCATTTTGTTATTTAAAACTAACTCAAAAAAACCCAACTAGCTCAGACCCGAATTTTCCTAGTCTAAATTTTTCATTTCCTTGAACAATGACAAATGTTTTTGATAAAAAGTTCATTGCTCAAAATTTCCAAACAAATTTAGAGAGGATTGCAATAGTTGGCGGTTTCACTAGGTATTCTCAGTATAACTGAGTGAATCCCATTTCAGAAAGCTTAGTACCTAGGGGCCTAGGAGAGAGCTCAGTAGAATAAGTGCTTGCCCGGCAAGCACAGGGTCCAGAGTTCAATTCTCAGTAGTACAAAGAAAAAAACAAAACAAAACAAAACAAAAAAAACAGAAAAGAAAAAAAAAAAAAAAAAAAAAAAAAAAAAAAAAAAAAAAAAAAAAAAAAAAAAAAAAAAAAAAAAAAAAAAGGAAGAAAAGAAAGCTCAGAAGCTAGGTTAAGTTTCAAATTTATGTGTTGTGGGAATAAGGCAGAAATTTTGTTCTGTCATGTGAACTCTGTTCTTGTATTTAGCAAGTAGCCATTGCATTCACTTTAGAAACATTTTGCTGTTTGGTTATCTTTTACAGAAGCAGTAATATGGGCAAAAATTTCAAGTACATATAAAAATTTAGAATTCTTACATTAATCCTTTTGTGCATGTTTTATATATACATAGTCCATATAAATGTTGGTTTAAATAAAGATTTCATAGAACCTTTAAAAAAGACAATGAAAAAAATTTAATGGTGTATATTGTAGTCATATCAATGTATAGTTCATTGTATAGTTACTGAACCCTGATTTGTTTGGGGAATTTTTTTAAATTCTGATTTTGGTTTTTTTTGTGCTTCATTTTAGTGTTTTTAAGATTGTCATAGTTTGAGTTAATGCAAAGAATTTTTAATTTCCATAAAGTATATAAAGAATAAATAGCAGGGTGAACAAGATAGCTCAGTGGCCTAAGCACTTGTTTAGGTAAATGCAGGGGCAAAGGTTTGATCCCTGGCAGCACATGCCATGCCAGCTCTTCCCACTGGTGTGCTGATCTGGCAGTGGAATCCAGACATGGTGGCACATTCCTGTAATCCCAGAACTAGGGAGGCTGAAAACAGTCAGATCACTATGAGTCAGAGCTGCATAGAGAGACCTTTCACAAAAAAGAACAGCAATTTGAAAGTCAAATATTTCATAGTAATCTAGTCCCTGTGAAACAAAGTACTATGTAAGACCAGTTGAGTATATGGTTATCTACAGAGTTAGGTTTCCTGCTTCAAACCAGTTTTTGTCATAATCTGTGCAAAAATATAGCAAGATTTTTTAAAAAGTTAAAACCTTAATACACTTTTTGTGAGAGGGAGAAAGTCTTAATAGCATCAAAATAGCCTTAGTTCTGATTATACTGTGGAAATTTATTTAATTGCATTAACATTGCTAAAATCATAACATGAAAGTTATGTTTTGTTTTAAATTTTAACAGTAAGGCTTCCCATACATAGTAGTTGACTAGGATACTACTCCTCAGCAGCAGAGTGACAAAATGAGTATACAAATAGGGGAAAATGATGGGTTAACCTGAATTGCAATGAGTTTCTTTATAATGAAACAGCAACTTATTGTAACTTTCAATCACTTCTGGAAAAATAATGTTTTTGTGATATTTTCATTGGTGATATAGCTATTGAATGTACACAGCGGACCACAGGATGGGGCCAGAAAGCCATTGAAGTGCGTTCTTCACAATCAGAGATGCTGGAAAGTGAGATAAATGCCAGATCAATCAAGAAGCTGAGATTTCTGTGTATCCGAGGTGACAAGGTATGATGTGCACCCTTAAGTTAGAACAAAACTAAAGAAGCAATTGAAATTAACTAAATAAATACATGTCCTTATGTCTCTGACCATATATGTGCTGGTGTTATGTTTTCAAATTAATGTGCCATTGGCAAAATAAATTTTTAAATTTCAGTAGAAATACTGACTTGTTAAAATTTGAAATTTCAAAATAGCTTCATTTTTGAAAAGTAAAAATTTTCAGTCATGTCAGAAAAAATTTAGCCATAATTTATTCAACATAAAATTTTATTGTCCTTTATCCAGCATTCTTTTGCATTCATATAAAATATTTTTAAGAAAACTGCTTGAGCAAATCCTTTTTACCTATTGCCTTCTATTGATATGCATTAATTGTACATATTAAATGAGATTTAGTCATATGTTAGCATATATGCAGTGTCACTAATCAAGTCCAACCTGTATTTATCACTCCTACATTCTTCTAAACTTCTAGTAATCACTGTTCTACATTCAGGTTAATGTTTCACATGAAAGAAAGCATGAAGCCTTTACTTTTCTATGTCTGGTTTATTTCACTTAACATTATGCTTTCTATTTCCATCCATTATAATGCATATGACAAGTTCTTATTCTTTATGAAGGATAAATTTCTATTGTGTATTTGCACCATATTTTCTTTATCTATCAGATTATGGGTAGATAACCTGATTCCAAAAATGTGCTGAGGAGTACATATGGACATGGCAGTATGTTTTAGAAATGCTAGTTCCATTTTTTGAGGCTATATAGCCAGAGTTGGAAGAGGTGGATTGTATAAAACAGTATTTTTCGTCTTTTTAAAGAAATATCTATACTGTTATCTGTAATGTCTGCACTGATTTGCAACCCCATGAACAATATATGAGAGTTCATTTTTGTCCATATCCTTATAAACATTTATTGTTTAATTTTTTGTGTTTTTTTTTGAATCCTGTTTCTCGTAACTCAATACAATTGAATAATAAAAGATGAAAAATGTTTGATAAGAACTAAATTTCATAGGTTAGGCTCTATGAGTTTATTTTTCCATGTGTATCATGATGTATACCTTGCAAGAAAGGTAGAGAAAAGTGAGATTTGGCAGCTATTTGTGTAATTTAATAAATTTCAGTAAGTCATTTCAAATGGCTAGATGAAATAGTTCATCCTTTTTTTTACATATTTGTTACAGCATGTCACTACACAGCTCGGGCTCATAGTGATCCTCCTGTTTTCAGCCACCCCAGCACTGGGATTACAGGCATATGCCACCATGCCCAGTCTAGGTGGCCAGCACCAGAACACAGGGCTGGCATAGCCTGTGGTGTGAGGAATTGCCTAAGCATGACCTTAGTCAGTTGAGCTATCTCACTGACCTTAAGTTCATTTATAAAACCAGGAATATTTCTAGTTATCATGAGAAATAACACTTGAAGAAATAGTCCTAGTAAAAATAATAAATATTCTTATTTAGAAGAAACTGAAACCAATTGTATTATCATATGTCAATAATCCCACAATTCAGGAGTCTGGGGCAAGAGAGTTAACACAAGTTCAAGGCCAACTTGTGTCATGCAGTGAGTTTAAAGCCAGCCCAAACTACATAATAATAAAAAATAGACTACACTGAACTTAAGTAAATTTTAGCATAACTAGGTTAAAGTACTCTATGGCAAGGGAAGATGTACATTTGTAAAGCACAAAGATGGAGTGACAAGAACTAGTATTTGAGGTCAGATACACATAAGATGCAGTCCTGGCTACCATGTTAGTAGGTATGAAAATCTCAGAAATTTGAGCTTCTTGATAGTTGGTACCTTCATCTCCAAAATGGGAATATTGGTTACTGCTTTGACAATAATTGTGAAAATTTATGTAATGTTTGTATAACAACCTTCCCCCAGATAGTTTAGTGAATAAAATGTGAATGCATTAAGCCAAGAGCAGCTAGCATGTCTTATCCTCCTCCATACAATTATGTCTCAGACCCTTTGAAATAAATACATTGTGGATGTCAAAATAAGATCTAGCCATGAGGCCTGTTATGTCTGTGTTCTGTTTTGATTTTCTCTATGGAACACTACTTATTTATGCAACATGTCTTCTAAGCCACTGGCTTAAACTTGGTCTTTAAAACTATGAATATCAGCTTACTTCCTTGAAATAAATTATACAAAGAAAATTTCAATGACTTCTTTAACTACAGCAGTTAATAGTAAATATGAAAATGAGTTGCTTCCTCATATTAAAAGAAAAGCTAATGTGAGTAAAATAAATGTTTAAAGAAAAGAATTATTAATCAAAATAAATCACAAACTTCAGCAGTTGTATGCCACCTACAAAAATGACTTAAACATTATGAATTACAAGTATGTAGAATATGGTAAAAGGTCATTTTAACTATATAATTGAAACTCCATACTAAATTTTTAATCATTAATTTGAGGAAACTTGTCTGAAACAACAGGATAGGTTAATATTTTAATTAAGAGGTGCAGATAAATTGGAATTCTATCTACATTTTGGTACTTTGTTGATTACTAAATATTGGTTACAGTATCTACTGATAGTGTGTTTCTCTTTCTTTTAAAGCTGTTCTTTGCCTCTGTCCTGAATAATCGTCACAGCCGGGTCTATTTTATGACCCTGGGAAGACTCGAAGAGCTCCAAAGCAATTATCCTGTTTAAAAGATTCCAAGATTTGTTGTACACATACAAACACCATATATATATATATATATATATATATATATATATGCTACTACTTCTTCATTTTTCTGAGATTAAATGCTCAGTTTTATTATTAAACTTAAATCAGAAACAGCTTTTAATGTAGCACAGAATACTTTTAATAAGAAATGAAGCTTTATATATAAAATTTACTATAGCAATCTTTATGTACTCCAGTGGTGTACAATATCTTTTGCACAAACTTTGTAACTTTTGTCACTGTGAATTCAAGTATTATTCTTAAGATTGTTGGATGTTATCTTTATTCAAATTTGCAACATAAAGAAATCTGTTATTAAATAGATTAAAAGCAACTTTCAAAAGAATTGGCACTGAGTGGAATTTTACAAAAAGAGAAATAGGAACAAACTATGTGGATTGTACAATGTCATATGAAAATTTAAGGTTAGGTCAGTGATGGAAAACCTTTTAGAGCTTTCAGTAATAACAAACAGCCCATTGCAGCATGCATGCCATAGGTTGCCACTACTGCTTAGGTGATGAAACAATTGTGATGGCGATGCTATAAACAAATGAAAGTTGAACAACCTGCATGCACAGAGAAAATTACAGTGATTAATGCAAAAATACCACCTGTTTCCTCACCATTAAGCAGATAGCTAGAAATCAGTTGTATTTTCAATCCATGTTACACTGGCTTTCTTTGTTTTGTAAGAGTAAAGCCATAGATGATTGGATTTACTGACTCCCCAAACATGTGCAATAGCTGGTCCTACAAACTACCAAAAAATACACTTGCAAACCTGAATAGGACTGAACTCTCATGTACTGTAGAAATAATATTTCTTTCTTAAAAAACTTTAGACATCAAGTTCTTTGCCTAAGATGGGTTAATTTTTCAAAATTACCATGTGGTCACTAGTATGACCATTGGACAGTACCAAATATGTAATCCCAAATTAAACTGTATGTTCATTTCCTACAATTATTAAACAAAATTAAAATTAAATATAAGAGAAAGAATATTAACTCCCAGTACACAAATTTTCAGATTTCTACGCTGCAAAATGAGAAACTAATTTAAAATTATTTCAGGGATAATTCCATGTGTTGATACAGTGCTCTAAGAAGTGAACAGATTTTGAAAAAAAATAGAGAAGCAACAGAACTACAACAGTGTATACCTCATTTATGCTTCCTGTAAGTTCTGCTTCAGAAACTTGAAGACAGTGCTAGTGGAATAATAATTTTCAAACTACCTGCGTAACTGAATCAAAAATGTAGCTGACTAGATATGATTTCATGCTAGTGCTGCGTTACTTGGCACATTTATACAAGAAATGAGGATTTGGATTTTCCAAACACTTACATTAAAATTATAGTAACTTATAGATGAGAATTTAGGAGAACCAGAATCAGTGAATTAAAAAATATATGAATGTGATTCACATTTCTGTTACTGTGATACAATGATGTGGTCCTAAAACTGGTTTATCCTTGAGTGTTTACAACTCAAATAGCTTTTTAATGCAATACTTTTTTTAAAGAAAGTGAAATTTTATGTTGAAGTATTTCCTTAGAAGTAGTATTATTATAAATTTATATAGCAAGAGGCTTCAGGGGAACTTTATACATGTTCTTTTTTGCTGAACAGATGGAGCTTGCTATGTTTGAATTTCAGAAAATTTTCATGTAACTATATATAGAAGCAAGTCTTTAACAATTCATTTATAATCATATTATTTGCTCACAGTTAAGTCTAAAAGTAAATTTTAGCTTAGAATCATACTTCAAGGCAGTAATTTTGAAAAAACTATTTTATAAAGTCAACCCCCATTGTACTTTGTAAGTAATAGTTAAGAGAATATACAAGTTGTCCCAGTGAAACCATACAAGAATGTCTGTAATGTGTAACTGAATTTGGAGAATAAGATGCTAATGAAGGAAAGGTAGGTACGTACCAAGAACAGAGATTGAAATGTTTAATATTTGAGTAGAAAACACTGAAAATACTTGAAGTGGTTCATAGATTACCAGTGTTTCAAATTTAGATTCAAACATACCTTAAATCTTTAAACCTTTTGGCAGCTGAAATAAAGTGAAAGAAGGAATGAAATTTCATAGTATGTTCTGTAATACACAACTGAAATGATATACCCACTTCATCTTAAGGAAACAACACCTGGAATTCCCAGCTCATCACAGAAGTATTTAGGGATACTTGCAGAAGCCAATTTTACTAGCTCTGATTTGATGCATAAAAGTGCTAGTTTAGTTTTTCTTCATCAGAAATATTTGCAAAAAAAAGACATTACTGGTGTTATTTGAAAACCAGAAATTTTTTAATAAATGAATTAAGTAAGAAAATTTTGGAGTGGCTGAGTTAGTTGAAGTAAGGGTGAAGTCCTCAGAGGAAACAAAAACAATCATTAACATTGTAATACCAGCTAACGAGAATCACAATACTAATACATGCACACATACAGATATTACAATGTACAATTATTTATTTTTCTAACCACCAGTTTTGAAATAAATTAGCCACTGTTTTCTTCCAAGATTCATTTAGTTGAGACATTATCCATAAAACTGGGCATAATATGACACACATGCAATGGGATATTTGAAGTATTTTTCAGTTTATTTCAAGAAATGTGTTTAAGTCAATTTTATATGTACTCTGTACTCTAAAAATATTGGAATAATCTTTGATACTAATAATTTCTTTCCAAAATAATCACTTATTGTTTGACTTCTAAAAATAAAAAAAATTGAATTTATTGATTGATGTCTTTATTGAAATATTCTTTTCTAGTGATTTTGAGGTAAATTTTATTTGAAGGATATTCATTTCTTTGAATTTTATAAGAGTACACTAATTAGTAGATGTTGGAGTTTCTACCTGATGTTTATTAAGAATGCTGGCCATGGAGTGAGTTAAAAAATCTTTCTGGCTACAGTGGTGAGATTAAAAGCTGAAATATGTTCCTTTAAATATAGTGAGGCTTTACATATAGGAACAGGCACACAAAGTTCGGATAAAACACAAGCATTACTGCCACCTTCCTCACCCCATATCTTGAAATCCAATGGAAAGAGGAACTACCCTATCCAAGGACGGGTGTAAACCTTTATATTTTCCTAGCTTTGAAGAAAATTTTTAGTGCAGTCTGATAGTGGAAAGCAATATGGCACAACCATGGCAGTTTTGTCAGGAAAAGCATTTTCATCCTTTGGGACAATAAAAACAACAAAACTTCAAGAAATTTCTTAGCATGAGAGTATTAAGAACCTGGTCCCACAAACTTTCTGTCATCTCAGTAGAACCTAGAGACACAGTTTTAAGGCTATTCCTTTATGATCTGCTGAGTCGGGCTCTAATTTGTTAATTGTGGCCAGATACTGAGGAGCTGAGCTAACTTGGATGCATGCTATCCAGATATTTAGAAGTTAAATTTAAAAAATACTTCATTATAAGAAAATTCAAGGGCTAGGAAGATGGAAAATTCAGCGGAATAAGATCTTGCCTGGCAAGCACAGGGGCTTGAGTTCAATCCCTGGTTCTGCAAAAAAAAGAAAAAGAAAAAAAAGAAAAGAAAATTCAGCTGAATATCACTGACTTCAACTACTTTTAAAGTACAGTATTACTAACCAAAAAAAAATATATATATATGAATTACACTTAAACAGAAGTCCCAAGGCCAAGACAGAACATTAACCTGGGAACCTGTTAGTTAAGCATGGGAACAGGGTAAGTCATGAGATATAATTAGCTGTTCATACCATTATTGCTCACAATAGGAATGGTGGGTTTTTCAGACTTGAATACTGCAATGATATTAAGTACAAGGACTGTCAACACTGATTTACAATTGAAAACCACAGGTTTAATTTTTTATTTTTTATAGAGTACAAATTAGAATTAAAACAAAATTACAACTGATGCAGAATTTCACTTAGCAGAGTAATAGGAATTTTCCACGCTACTGGATAGGAAGAACCAACATTGTGGCCATACTCCCAAAATTCCTCTATAGATTCAATGTAATCCCAAATGCCATTAATATACCTTGCAGAGTTAGAGAAAACTTTGCTCAAATTTATTGGAAACCAGAAGAGACCCACAATATCAAAAACAATCCTGGGAAACAGAGGCAGGATATATCACAAACCCTGACCTGTAATATACTGTAAAGCTACTGTGGAAAAAATTCAGCATGTTATGGGCATGGAGACAGACCTGAGGATCAGTGGAAAAGATTAGAAGATGCACACACAACTGCAAACACACTCAGTCACCTTATCTTTGATAAAGTGGCCAAATGTTCACTAGAAGAACAATAGCCTCTTTAATAAATGGTGCTAGAAAAACTTGCTTTCCACATGCTGAAAGTTAAAACTAGACCTGTGTCTATCACCATGCACAAAGGTACAAATGGATCAAAGAGTTAAATGTTGAAACAGTAACTCTAAATGTTCCAGAGGAGAGAGACAGCGCGGCTGACACCGACGTCCTGCTCCATCCCGCCCGCCCCCGTCCAGCCCGGCTAGAGACAGTGCGGCCGACTCCGCCATCTTGCTCCATCCCGCCTATCACCGGCCAGCCCCGGGAACAGCCAGAGACAGCGCGGCCGACTCTGCCATCCTGCTCCATCCCGTCTGTGCCTGCCCAGCCCCAGAGACCAGCCTGAGACAGTGGCTGACTCCAGCGGCCTCCTGGATCCCGCGCCAAGCTCTCCCAGGGAGAGGGAATTTATAGGACTCACCAGGCTTCCCAGATCAGTGAGAGGGTGGTGAGTCTGAGGGAGAGCCTTTGGCTTCTTCCCACACGCGCTACGCGGATCCCTGTCCCCAACCCCTCCAAGCCAGTGACTGGCCTGAAACCTCAGGTCCCACTCACCAACACCTCCCCGGAACCCCTGACCTAAAGCCCACTGATTGAGTGGGAATTTCCCTGATTCTCTGGGCATCAAAGGTCAGTGAGTGCAGAACCTCAGGCCCGTCGTGCCTGAGATACATTTCCCAGGGATTAAGCTACCCATCGCCTCACGTGGACCAGTGAAAGCTCCAGGAACACTGTGCCAGAGAAACACTTCCAGGTGATTACTGGTCCCACCCCACAGCCCCAGACCCAGTGCAGGTCGGCCTGAAGTGAGAACTCCTAGCCTGCCACGCCGGAGGGACATTTCTTACCAATCCACGGTCCCACGCTATGGACCGAAATCCAGCACAGCCTGGCCTATAAGTGAGGGCTCCAGGCCCACTGCACCAGAGGGACCTTTTGTAGCCTTCTTGATTTACGGCCTGTAGACCCGGACCCAGCACAAGCTGGCCATCTCAGTACAGCCAACTCAGTAAATAAGATCATCCACTATCCTTTTGTGAACCCAGAAAACCCACCAAAGCCCAGGCCCACCCACCTGGGGAACGCCCTGCCTGACACAGGAGGGCTGACCCTGGGAACCAACATAGCGGAACCAAAGGAGCTGCAGCAAAAAAAGGAACTGAACACAACAGCTAGACCCAGGATAGGCATACCTGGAAAATCTCAAACTTAATAGACTGGCACCGGAATCTCATGACAAGCTAAGGTTATAGCTGCACCAAAGTTCTACACCAAAGGTCAAAGATCAGTGCTATACAAAATGACAAAGAGAAGGGGAAAAATGCAATCCCAGACCTCGAGTCCATCAGGAAAGGCAGAGGACACTAGCTCAGCTGCAACGAATGAAATAACAGATACAGCAGCAAAGGAACAACAGCAGAAAGCTATAGAGGAA
>PVKA01046489.1:0-14896 GCA_004027165.1 Ctenomys sociabilis
ACAGTCCTGAGTTCAATCACCAGTACCACAAAAAAAAAAAAAAGAAAAAAAAAGAAGAAAAAAAAATTATCTATATCAATCTACAGATAGATATTTCTGTCCTTATGGTTTCTAATTTTCTAGCTTGAGTAAGGTCTCCTTTTCAATAAGAAAATAAATTTATTAAGTGTTCTTTCAATATTTTCATTCTTTAATTTTTAAAAATCTTTTTTATATATTTAGTATAGGGTCTCACTACACAGACTGGACTCAGAGATCTTCCTGTTTTCAGCCTCCCAAGCGCTGGGATTACAGGTGTGCACCACCATACCCAGGCTTATTTGCAGTCTCAGTGTGTCCTGGGGGTGGGACTAGCACATAAGCCTGGGATATTCTTTAATATTTAAATAACTAGTTCAGCTCGGGGGAGATAGCTCAGTAGAATAAGTGATTGCCTGGTCCTGAGTTCAATCCCTGGTACTGCAAAAAAAAAAAAAAAAACCTAGTTCATCTAGAATTCATTTTTGTGAAACAGAGGCCTAGCTGCTTTATTCTACGTATTTTTTAGACAGATAAACAATGTTGCTGGCATGTGTTATTTTCATTTCTAATGGATATATTTTAGGACTCTAGACAGTTCCAGTGATCTGTATGACTAACTTGTGGATTCAAACTACTCCACAGATGAAGGACCATGCTGAGAGAAAGTGGATGTCTTGTTTAAGATCACACAGGTGCAGTCTGAATCCATGCCTCTGATTTTTAACCACTATACTATATTAGAACTGTTTGAAGAAGGACAGACTAAAAATTACAAATCTACCTCTTCACTTGCCTAAAGTGGAAGAAAGGCCTGGGTCGGCTGACAGTCACAATACCGTTCCACTTCCTCCTCCTAAACGTTTGGGCTCCTACCTACCGGAGGAGGACATCCTTCCCCAGGCTCACGCAGAGATGACTGCAAGATACCACAAGACTGGTGATTCGGTCAGAAGGTGTAAAGTCAAAGCGTTGTTTTGTGAAGATGGGCACTTCCTCCTCCAGCTGGGCATTCACATAGCCTGGAGGAGAAAAATGAAGAAAAGATAAGCTACAGAAGGAAGGAAAGGGGGGGGGAAATCTACCTCAAGAAACAGCAGTGTTAGGTGGGGGAGATGACTCAGTGGAATAAGTGTTTCCCTGGCAAAGTGCAAGGGCCTGAGTTCAATCCCTGGTTCTGCCACACAAAAAAAAAAAAAAAAAAAAAAAAAGAAAGAGAAACAGCAGCGTTACTTGCCACCTTCCTATCATATTCTTATACTTGGGGTCTCAGTTAACAGTTTGTTATTAGGTAATCTGCTGGTCACCTTGGCAGGAGTCTTGGGTTTTGCTTTTTTTTTTGCCTTTGTGAGACAGGGTCTTGTTATGCAACTCAGGCTGGTCTTAAACAGCCTGCCTTAGCCTCCCAGGCGCTGGGATTACAGGAGTGCGCCACCACTCTCGGCTTGCTGGAGTCTTGGACTCTTCCCACATTGCTGACTTGGAGATGCTGTTACATTAAAGCTGTACCATCTCCCAGTGGTAATGGGGAACTGCGAGGGAGAGTTTGGTACAGGGGTGGTCTAGGCCCAGCAATCCCAACTCCATTTAAATACTCTAGCTCATTTTCTTTCCTCTGACTAAGCAGCAGTGAGACCCGGTGAGTCTCCAAAAGACTGAGAGGCCGAGAAAGTCCTGGGGAACCGTTCCAGTCGTCGGTGTGAACACACTGCAGCTGCTTTCTCACTAATCAAAATATCCCAGCGTTCTGCCAAGTCTGTTCTATTTTCTACAAAATTTCCCCTAAAATCCACGTTGCACCCAGTTGTAGCCCAGGCCAAGAATATTTCATTTCCGTATTTCCCTGTGACAAAATTTCCTGTATGAGCATCTCTCCTTCCTCTAAACATTCCTCTACCAGTTTCTTTACTTCCTCCCTCCCACTCCCTGAAGGGAAGGAGCCTGGCAGGACAGCACTGAATCCATCCGGAGAGGCCGGGAGTCTATTTCAGTTCTCCCAAGAGACCAACTGCAGCCCTGTAGGAAGGCACTTCCTTACCTGGGTCCCAGTTCCCTCTTTAAAAATGATCTTAGCGGCAGGGCCTAGACTAAGCGGTTGACCCTGGAGTGCTTTCAAACTTCAACCTACAGCCTGCCAAACATCAAAAGAGCCTGAGAGTTGAGTCTGGAATGCACATCCTTGGAGGTGACTGCGAACTCGTAGGACCGTCTCTCCCCGCTCCCCCCGCAGTTGCTAGGAAAGCCTTACCCGAGTGGGGGATGGCCACGCTAGGGCAGCCGGGCTGCAAGACGGCGGAGCGGGACAGTGAGTCCTCGTATTCGTCCAGGATGGACGCCATGGTGCTTGGCCTGTAGGCTCTGCCTCCGGGGCCCGGGGATAACAGCTGGGCTCCCCGCTGGCCCCTTCGCCCCGGTTCGGAAGCTGTAACTCCGCAGCCTCTGACAGATTCTGGAAGCCTGCTGCCGCTTCCTTTTAAAAACCCTGAAAGTCTTTTTCTCGCGCGCCTTATAGAACTGGAGGATGGCGGAGCCCTCACGTGAATCTGGTATAGTCCTGCACCCCAATCCCGCCCACAAGAGATCCCAGGATCCCTTGAGCCGATCCCAAGCGATCCCAGCCTCGCCCAGGCAGCTCAGCTGACTCCCGCCCGGTGACGCGTGCCTATGACGCAACTTCCGGGTCCGAAAGCCGGGCTTGAGCCAGCGCCCGAGGCGGCCCTCGCGCCGCTTGGGGGCGAGAGGAGGGCAGCGGGGTAGGACCGGAGCAGTTGGGCCCTGCCCAGCCTGACCCCCCTCGACAGGCCAGGCTGCAGTTCCACGCCTCTACCCGAGGTGCCGGGCTCGGTTCTCAGCCCCTTCGCCAACCTGTCCGCTTAGTCTGACCCCAGCTCATCCTAGGGTTTCAAAACCAGGCTTCTCTCATATGGTCGCTCTTCCTAGATTCCACTGAAGACCTAGTGGAATTACAGTCCATCTGCAAAAGACACAGGCAGAGCAGTCGCAGCCCCTGTCCCACCCTTGACACTCACTGGCTTCCAAAAAGGGGCGGAGCTGGGGCAGTCGGGATGCCCTGTGCGCGTTATTTATCCTGGCCTACGGTGGCCCTCGTGTGGGTGGAGGGCAAAGGTACCGGGAGAGTGTTGTGCAGCTGTGGGCGCTGGACAGCTTTACGCACTGCCTTGCTCAAGGCTGGTGGAGCACATGGTTTGTGCAAGGCCTGGCGCTGCGCTGGAGCCACACAAATGAGCACGGCAGCCCTGTGCAGGGAAAGGTTGCTGGCCAGTAGGAGTGGTGGTCAATGGGCCAGGCATTAATGATAGGAACTTTTTTTTTAAGTTAATTTTGTTTGTTTGAGATAGGATGTATGTAGTCCAGGCTGGCCTTGAACTTGCTATAACCCAAGCTGGCCAGAATAATCCCTTCTGCCTCAGACTCCTGAATGTGGGGGTTGCAGGTGTGTACCGCTATATGTATTTGGTACAGAGTCTTATTATGCAGCTCGGACTCTTACTGGTCCTCTCTCCCCAGCACTGGAATTACAGGCCTGCCCACCTGGTCTTGGTGTCTGGCTCAGCTCGCCTAGGGGGCGAGGCTGGCGAGGCATGTGATGGCTGGAGATTGAACCCCCAGACCCTGTGCTTGCTTAAGCAGGCGCTTAGGCCACTGAGCTATCTCAGTGGCCATAATATATTTTTAATCTTTAAATAATTTATATTTTCTTTGGTACATGTTTGTAGTACGTAAGTAGGAAAGTGACTGCTAGATTTGTGGATAAATTCACTCATTCCAAAATGAACATCCAGTCTTCTTTTTGTATTTTAGGGAAGGGTCTACAAGGTGCTCAGGGTCTCACTGCTAGATCACTCGTAGTGATCCGCCTGTTTACAGCCTCCCAAGAGCTGGGATTGCAGGTACACGCCCAGTCTCAATTGCCATCTCAGCATGCCCTGGGGCTATGGCTGGCACAGCAGGCCGGGGGGATTGAACCTCAGGCCCCTGCACCTGCTTGCAGGTGCTTTAATCCACTGAGCGATTTGGCCAGCCCTCTATTTTGTTGTTGTTTTTTAATTATTTAATTATTTAATTATTTTTTGGTGGCGCTTGCCAGGGGAGCACTTATTCCACTGAGCCATCTCTCTGGCTCCTATTTTTGTTGTTGTTGTTGTTTTGTTTTGTTTTTTGTTTTTTTTTTTTTAAAGACAGGGTCTTGCTCTATAGTTCAGACTAGCTTTTTTTTTTTTTTTTTTGTCTTTTTGAGACAGGGTCTCACCATGCAGTTCAGGCTGGCCTTAAGCTCACTTTGTAGCTCAGGCTGGTCTCGAACTCACAACAATCTTCCTGCCTCAGCCTTCCGAGTGCTGGGATTACAGGCCTGCACCACCACGCCTGGCTTAAGCACTTTTCTTAAGGGAAATAAATCAAGTACATTGTAAAGGAATAGTTACAAGAATACTTAGGACAACACTTTATAATGGTACATGAGTAGCAATTCATTAATAACAGATTGAGTGACTAAATTATGCTATATATATGTGTGTGTGTGTGTGTGTGTCTTTTTTTCAATTAATAACTTGTTCTGGAAAAGCAAATCAAGTTCATATTCATATAAACAGTGACATTACAAAGTAGAGGGAAAAGGGGGAAGGGAGGAAACAGGACCCTCTGAAATCCTGCTAATACCGTCTCACCCAACAAGACATAATGCTTTGTCCCACATTCAATCACTTAGAGTATAATAAACCACAAATAAAATCTTCTCTGGGCTGGGCGTGGTGGCGCATGCCTGTAATCCCAGCACTCGGGAGGCTGAGGCAGGAGGATTGTTGGTGAGTTCGAGACCAGCCTGAGCTACAAAGTGAGCTTAAGGCCAGCCTGAACTGCAGTGAGACCCTGTCTCGAAAAGACAAAAAAAAAAAAAAAAAATCTTCTCTGGAAAATATATGGCCTCTCTTTGAGGTGTCATGGAAAAGGGACAGGAAGTTGGGGTAGGGTGCTTTTTTGGCAGATCCTCTCAGTCATTATAGATATTGCTGCATTGTTAATAAAAAATATATGCTTCTCTGTAAAGAGAAGCAGCATATATTTTATATTTGTTAAAAAACAAACAAACAAACTGTAAGGATGAGATGGCTGAGGTCTCAGCTCAAGTATCTTCAACTACGTTGGACAAGTCTCTATCCTGACCTTTCTGTGTGTTATTTCTTGGTTGCTTTCCAAATCAACCATTCTCTATGTATGTGCTTCTGTGGTGCAAGCTTTTTTATAGGGCTGGATTTCTTCAGGGCCAAATCCTGGGACCTGTATGTTCTGCTGGTGCTCTACATGCAGTGGAACATCTTTTACCTCCAGGGTGCTGGACTTCCGGTGCTGTGCAAGCTGGCAGGCTGCTGTCACCACACTTTCGATAAAGTCATCAGTGATCTGCAGCGGCATCTCCTCCACATCTTCATCCAATGCTCATTAGGACACACTTCTCTTACTAAGTCCTATAATTTCTTAGTCAATACCTGATTGTTTTCAGGGCTAAGATGACCTCCTGTTCCAGGAGTCCCCAGTATCTTTACCGCTGTGGTGCTATGGGCCATGGAGACCTGTGGAGGGATTGCTGGCTGGTTCTGGTTTTATGGATGAAAAACTGAAGAGGTTGATAAATGCTGAGGGGCCAAACTGGTTCATAATCTGCTGAGCTTTGGATTTCAACTCATAGAGCTTATCGAGATCCTGCTTATTTTTGGAGCTGTGAGGACCAAGGCCAATCAAGATGGTCAGTCACAGAGTTCGATGAGGAAGCACGCAGAGGGTGTGTCTGCACACTGGAGACTGAAGAATTCAGTCCAAGGTCTGGAGCTCACTACAGTGTTCCACACAAATCTGTATCAGGAGGCTGATGGATCTGGGATGGAAGGCTGAATGGTCCAAGGCAGACAGCAAAGAGTCTGCACTAAAAGCCAGGAGATGATGTCCAAGCTGACTGTGAAGTCTAGAGCTCCTCTGAGGAAATGAAATCATATATTTGTGTTGTTGAGACAAGGTGTTGCTATACAGTTCAGGCAGGGCCTTGAGTTCACTTTGTAACCCAAGCTGGTCTTCAACTGGCAACAATCCTCCTGCCTCAGCTCCCCAGTGCTGGGATTACAGCTATTTGCTTCTATGCCTGGCTTTTTTTTTTTTTTTTTAATAGAACCTGGGATTGAACTCAGGCCCTTGTGCTTGCTTGTGAGGGAAGCGCTTATTCCATTGAGCCATTTCCCTGGCCCTCCGCCTGGCTTTTGTTTAGGGCATATGGGTCACACCATTAACTTTGGTTGATAATCTATGGTCTTTTCTTTAGACTTAGTCTTAATGGGTGGGAGAGGATGGCTCACCCTTAGTGAGAGGGGAATCTCAAGAGGAAGACACCAGAGCCGGGCGTGGTGGCGCACGCCTGTAATCCCAGCACTCGGGAGGCTGAGGCAGGAGGATTGTTGTGAGTTCGAGACCAGCCTGAGCTACAAAGTGAGCTTAAGGACAGCCTGAACTGCATAGTGAGACCCTGTCTCAAAAAGACAAAAAAAAGAAGGAAGACACCAGTACTCTCATGCTTCTGTTTAATCCCTCAGGGAATCATGAAAATCTGGCTGTTGTGACTTTAATCTTCAGGGGCACCTCCAGCCAGTCTCCATTGTGTTCCCATCTTCCCTGATTTCCTTGAGGGCTCAGCCCTGTCTGACTTGCCTATAATATTTCCACTTAGTTTGGCTATCTATAATATGAGGACATATGAGGGAACAAAACAAACATCCCTGCCCTCCTGGAGCACACTCAGTGATGCAGTCACAGTGCTGCAAGAACATGAAGGAGCGAGGGAAGAAACTTAGGGAACTTGGCAGGAACAAGGGACAGTGTGGGTGTGGGAGAAGGTGGGAGTCACCAGCCCGAGGCACTGCATTTGGAGCTCTAACACCTTCCTGGTCAACCCGGATGGACTGTCTTCTGAGGCCACGGGCTCTTGGGTGCTGAAGCAAATGTCCCTTGGCCAAGATCATCACTGCTTTCCCTTTTGTTGGTAGCTCTGTCCTAGCCACTTAAAAGCACCCTTCACTCAGAGTTGTCCAGTTTATGTCATCATGCTGCTTTTGCTGAACTTCACCTGAAGGAGCAAAGGATAGTGGCCTTCACCAGCCCTGGCTGAGGGCTGGCTGGGTCCAGAAAGGCACCAGCTGTAGAGTGTTACACAGCATCAAGATCCCACTTCTCCTATCCAAACCTGGAGTTGTGACACCACCTCCCAGTGGGAGGCCTCAGGTCAGAGGAGGGAAGTGTCCTGCTGGCTGATAAGCAGGAGTTGTCTTCCTGGGGAAAAATAAGGGTCTACCTCAGGGCTCCTGTCACCTGCCCTCAGTGCTATTCCTTCTTTGTGGAGTCCATCCCAGATACAAATGTTGTCCCAGGAACAGAGTACTTCCAGCTTCTACTTCACTGTCCCTAGTGCCCCTGACCAGGCTCCACAGCTCTCTGGGATGTGTGCAGTGGGTCCTAGGAGGAATCGGCACATTCTCCCTGGTGAGCTGGTGACAGCGGCCCACCTGCACAGAGGCATTCTTCAGTCCTTCACCTGGACGTTGGAGCAGGAACCAGAAAAGAAGCCTTCTTATCCCTACCCAAACACTTAGTCAGCTAATGTCTTGACCTTGGTTGCCTCTCTTGCAGAAATAGGTATGCAGTAGTAATACCTAATAATGAGTAAAGTGATCTAAGTGAAAGCTCCCGGATGAGCACAATGTCCAACATGCAGGTGTGCTCATTAGTGGCTTTGATTGGACAGTCACTCTCTTAAATTCACCTCCCAGGACTCCTCAGAACAGATACGGCTTTTCTTATTGTGTCCACTTGGGGGCACTTCACTGTGAAACACTGGCATTTTGCTTTATTTATTTGCATATTTATTTTAGGTACAAGGATGGAACTCAGGATGGAGCTCTCACCCCAGCCCTAGTATTTTGATAGAACAGAAGCTAGTAATAGAGAGTAACTCAGAGTATGAGGCTAAGACGGTGCCCTAGGGAAATGATAACTGGAGATACGGATCCCCGGGTCTTGAGCCCATCAGAACCAGTGTGGCGGCAGGTCTACTTAATGTCTTTCTTTTATGTATGAAAGCAAGTGAAAAAGAAAAAAAAAAGAAAGAAAGTGAACCTGAGCTGAATCATTATTGTCTCCAAGGCCACCAAAAGAAAGACATTGAATAGACCTCAGCCAAACCAAGAATTAAGGCCTACCAATACTGTGGTCTTTGAGGGTAAAATGCTGGAGTTCTAGGGTGAAGAGAGCATGAGAAATGGACCAGGCCATGGGCAGGTAGTGCAAGCTGTGAAGAGGTCTCTGGTAGGGGTTCAAGCCACCTAACATGAGTCCTTTGGGAGACTTGGGTGGAGCTCACTTCTGAGGGGATGACATCTTTTTTTTTTTTTATGTGGAACTGGGGATTGAACTCAGGTCCTTGCACTTGCCAGGGAAGTGCTTATTCTACTGAGCCATCTCCCTGGGTCCCTTGGGGGATGAGATCTGAGGCAGAAGCACAGAAGTCTCAAGACACCAAAAAAGGAAAGAGTAGACTATGATGCTGAGGGAGAAAGTTCTGAGCAAGGACCCTCTAGACTGAGTGGCAAGTTAGATGTGGATGAAGGAAGAGTACAGGATGACCCTTGGGGACACCTGGCTGATGGTGGTGCTGACACCTTTGTGTGTGGTGAGGAGAAGCTGGGTGGAAAGGGGTGGAGGACACATGGTTGAGCTCAGTTTGGACAGCTGCCCATGACACCTGCAGGCTCACTGGGGAAGCCCCGGATCCGTGGGCAGACTCTTGCAGTGTAGTCACCAGCTCACTCATAAATATTAATTGCTTGATGCCCTCTCTCATGCATCGGGTTTTATATTTGTAACAGAGGAAAAAAAAATAGTATTGTATGTGCTGGGCCAGTTCCTAGGAAATATTCATTGCAAGTTACCTGTGGGTAGTAACTCCTCACTGAATTCAGACCTGGACCAAAAGAAGTGATTTCTTTCTGTTTGTTTTCTTCCAATCTTTTAAAAAATTTCATTGGTACATTTTAATTTATTTATTTATTTATTTATTTATTTATTTATTTATTTATGGCAGAACCAGGCATTGAACTCAGGCCCTTGTGCTTGCCAAGCAAGCACTTATCTCCCCGGCCCCTCATTGGTGCATTTTAGATAAAGACAATGATCACATTCATTATAGGGAATTTGTACCTGTACGTGATATGTCTTGCTTCTTTTTTTTTCCTATCCCCTCTCCTCCCTACAAAAGCTTTGTTGCCACTTTTCCTTTTCTCATTTTTTTCTTGCCCCCTCTTTCCTTTCCTGCTCCTCTTACCTTGTTACCCTTCCCATTTGAATATTTTCTTCCCATTCCCCAATATCTATTATACATTTTGGTCCTTATTTACACTTTAGGTTTCTCATACCAGAGAAACAGTATGATATTTACACATATGTGTCTGATTCATTTCACTTGAGTATGATCTTGCTGGGCATGGTAGCACATGCCGGTAATCCAGTACTCGGGAGCCTGAGGCGGGAGGATGGTTTGGAGTTCCAGACCAAATGAGCTACAAAGTGAGCTCAAGGCCAGCTTGAACTGCATAGCATGTCTCTGTCACAAAAAAATAATAGGGCCAGGGAGATGGCTCAGTGGAATAAGAGCTTCCCTGGCAAGCACAAGGGCCTGAGTTCAATCCCTGGTTCCACCAAAAAAAAAAAAAAAATACACACACAAACACACAAGTGAGATCTCAAGGTGCATCCATATTCCTAGAAATGGAAAGCTTATCCTTCTTTATGGCAAAGTAGTACTCCATTGTATAAGAAAAACCCATGTTTTTTAAAGTTTATTCAATGGTTGGTGGGCATTTGGGCTGTTTTCCAGATTAACTTATTATGAAGTGTGCTTCTGTAAGCATGGCAGTGCATATGTTGCTATTGTATGACCCTTTTCATTCTTTCAGGAGATACCAGTGAGAGGAATAATTAGGTTGAATAGAACCTCTTTTTTTTAAGAAATCTTTTTTAAAATTTTATTTTTTTATTTATATGGTACAGGGTCTCATTATGAAGCTCAGACTCATGGTGATCCTCCCATCTCAGCCTTCCCACTGCTGGGATTACAGGCATGCGCCACCGCACCCGGTTTTGGGTGTGCAGTACCAGGAATCAAACCTGGGTCTTTGCGCTTGCCAGGCAGGTGTTTAGACTGCTGAACTATCTCCCAGGCTCTGAATAGAACCTCTAGTCCTACCATTTTGAGGATTCTCCACACTGATTTCCACAGTGGCTGTACCAGTCTACACTCCCATCAACAGTGGAGATTTCCTGTTCCCCCATAGCCCTGCCAGCATTTGTTATTTATTATTGGTTCTTTTTTTTTTTTTTTTTTTTGTCTTTTTGAGACAGGGTCTCACTATGCAGTTCAGGCTGGCCTTAAGCTCACTTTGTAGCTCAGGCTGGTCTCGAACTCAAAATAATCCTCCTGCCTCAGCCTCCTGAGTGGTGGGATTACAGGCCTGCGCCACCACGCCCAGCTTATTGGTTCATTTGTTGATAATATTCATTCCTTCTGAGATGAGATAAATCTCAGCTTGTATGTGTGTGTGTGTGTGTGTTTGAGGCAGGGTCTTATTATGTAGTTCAACCTGGTCTTGAACGTGCTTATATAGCCAGCTGGCCTTGAACTCATAGGATTTTCCTGCCTCAGCCTCTTGAGTGCTAGGATTACAGGTGTGTATCACTACACTCAGCTCAGTGTTTTTTAAATTTGCATCACTCAAATGACCAGTAATGTTGAACATTTTTTCATATATTTATCTGTCATTTCTGTTTCATCTCGTGTCTATTCGTTTCAGAACCCATTTTTGGCCTGGATCTTTAAATTTAAGGGTGCGATAGTTTTTACTTCCTTATATATTTTAGGTAGTATTTTTGTTTGTTTGATTTGGTTTTTTGTTTGTTTGATTTTGGCACAACTAGGGATTGAACTCAGGCCCTTGTGCTTGCCAGGGAGATGCCTCGTTACTGAGCCATCTTCCCGGCCCTGAGTGTGTCTTTTTGAGATAGGGTCTCACTAAGCAATTCAGGCCTAACTCACTCTGTGGCCTGGTTGGCCTCAAACTCACAGTGTTCTGTCTCAGCCTCCCAAGAGATGGGATTACAGTCATATACCACACACCCAGCTTAGATAATAAGTTCTTTGTCTGAGGAACAGCTGGCAAAACTTTTTTCCACACTGTGGGTTGTCTCTAAATTCTTGGTAGTCTCTCTTGCTGTGCAAAAGCTTTTTAATAAGTTAAGATCCCAGGTGTTGATCCTTTGTGTTAGTTCCTGTGCAATGAGCCTTTTGTTCATAAAGTCTTTGCCTACCCCAATGTCTTCAAGGGTTTTTCCCGTTCTATCTTCCTGAAGATTTGTTGTTCTGTTTCAGTATTTATATCTTTGATCTATTTTGATTTTAGTTTAGTGCATGCTAAAAGGTAAGGGTCTAAAAAGCCAGATGTGGCCATTGTTGCCCTAGTCCTTCATTTGCTGTCTTGCTCTTTGCTGCCGCCATGAAAGATTGCTTTCTGCTATGTGCCGCTCTGCCTTGGAGCCAACTGAGTATGGACTGAAACCTCCATTAACTGTGAGCTAAATAAACCTTTCCTTCCCTCAACAAAATAAATAAATAGTAAATAAAAAGCTGGGGTGTAGTGGAGCACACCCCTAGGCATTTCATTGTTTTGGGATGCTATTGTGAAAGATGTTTCCCTAATTTCTCAGTGAGGTTTTATTTATTTATGTATGTATTTATTTGCTTACAGAACCTGGGATTGACCTCAGGCCCTTGCGCTTGCCAGGGAAGTGCTTATTCCACCGAACCATCTCCTCAGCCCCAGTGAGGTATTATTTGCGTACAGAAAGGCTATTGATTTTTGAGTGTTGACTTTGTGTCCAGCTATTCTACTGAATTTGGTTTTTAAATCTAGAAGTATTTTGGTGGGGCTTTGAGGGTCTTCTATGTAGAGAATCATGTCATCTGCGAATAGTGATGCTTGAACTTCTTCCTTTCCTATCCTTACTCCTTGTATGTCTTTCTCTTGTCTAATGCTGCAGCTAATGTTTCTAGAACTATAGCAAATAGCAGTGGTAACAGTGAACAGTCTTGTCTTGTTCCTGGTTTTAGAGTGAAAGCTTTCAGTTTTTGTCGTTTTAGTATGATGTTGCCTATTGGTTTGTCACAGATGGGGCTTTTAAAATTCTGGTTGAGTTCTGATATTTCTTTGTTGAGTTTTTGTTTAGTTGATCTATTTGTGATAGTGGACTCTTAATGTCGTCTGCTAAAATTGTATTAGTATTAGTATTTTTTTTTTTTTTTTTTTTTTGTCTTTTTGAGGCAGGGTCTTACTGTGCAGTTTAGGCTGGCCTTAAGCTCATTTTGTAGCTCAGACTGGTCTTGAACTCACAACAATCCTCCTGCCTCCTGAGTACTGGGATTACAGGCCTGCATCACCACGCCCGGCTGTATTAGTGTTTGATTTATCATGTGCAATAATATTTGTTTCATATAGTTGTACACACTGGCATTTGGAAAATATATATTTATGATTGTTATCTCTTCCTCCTGGATTATTCCTTTTACAAGGATGTAGTGATCTTCTTTATTTCTCTTAATTAGTTTTGGTTAGAAATTCATTTTTTATGCAAATAAAATAGTTACCCTCAGGCTGGAGATAGCTCAGTGGTCTAAGCACCTGCCTGGTAAGTGCAGAACCCACCAGATTCAATCCCTGGTACTGAATGCCAACTGACTCCAGAACTTCAGGTGCACCCTGCCAGCCCAGTTGGCCAAAGAAACTGGGTGTGGTAGTGCACACCTGTAATTCCAGCACTGGGGAGGCTGAGACAGGAGGATTACTAGGAGTCTGAGCTGCATAGTGAGACCCTGTACCAAATAAATAAGTAAATAAATAATTTTTAAAAAGTAAAAAAAAAAAAGAATGATTACCCCCACATTCTTCCAAGTTTCTGTCACACGGAGTATTGTTTTCCATCCTCTGACTTTTGGTCTATGAATCAAATGTGTTTCTTTTTTTCTTTTTTTCTTTTTTTTTTTTTGTCCTTTTTTTTTTTTTTTTTTGAGACAGGGTCTCACTGTGCAGTTCAGGCTGGCCTTAAGCTCACTTTGTAGCTCAGGCTGGTCTTGAACTCACAACAATCCTCCTGCCTCAGCCTCCCGAGTGCTGGGATTACAGGCATGCGCCACCACGCCCGGCTTCAAATGTGTTTCTTGCATGCAGCATATTGCTGGATCTTGCTACTCGATCTATTCTTCCAGTCTGTGTCTTTTGATTGGTGAACTGAGACCACAACATTGAGGGTTATAAGTGATACATACTGAGTTCTCCTTGTCATGTTATTTTCCTGTTGCTGACTACCTTTATCCCATCTGTTTAATTGCTTGCCTCGCTGACTCGTTCTGTTGGGGTTCATAGAATTGTGACCTTGTTGACTTTTTCTAGAATGTCTTTGACAACATTTTGGAGTGCTGGTTTGATATTCATAAATTTCCTCAGGTTTCTTGGTTATGGAAGTATCTTATTCATCAGTTTTGAAAGATAGTTTTGCGGGCTGGCCAGATAGCTCAAAGGATTAAAGTGCCTGCTTAGGCAGACACAGGACCTGGGGTTTGATCCCCAGTGCTGTGCTAGCCCCACCCCTGAGGTTCACTGAGCCTGCAGCTGAGACTGGGCGTGGTATGTGCATGCCCGTAATCCCAGCCCTTGGAAGGCTGAAAATAGGGGGAAACCCTATAGGCCCTGTACTAAGTACATAAAATAAATAAATAAAAAGGAAAAGAAAGATAATTTTTCAGAGTACATCATTGGGTAACATAATAATACTTACTACTATTATTATTTTTTTCTTTTTTTTGGTGGAACTGGGGATTGAACTCAGGTCTTTATGCTTGCCAGGGAAGTGCTTAGACCACTGAGCCATCTCCCCAGCCCCTGTTTTTTCTTTTGGTACCAGAAATTGAACTCACAACCTCATGCTTGCAGGGCAGGGTTCTGTACCACTGAGTTAAATACCTGACTTAGTCCCTTGCCACTTTTTTTTTTTTTTTTTTTTTTTTTTTTTTTTTTTTTTTTTTTTTTTTTTTTTTTTTTTTTTTTTTTTTTTTTTTTTTTTTTTTTGGTGGAACCGGGGATTGAACTCAGGCCCTTGCACTTGCCAAGCAAGTGCTTATTCTACTGAGTCATCTCCCCGGCCCCATCCCTTGCCATTTTCAAGAAATCTTTTTTTTTTTCATTATCACTAATTGCAATCCTACCTTTTATATCTTTTTTTTTTTTTTTTTTTTTTGAGACAGGGTCTCACTATGCAGCTTAGGCTGGCCTTAAGCTCACTTTATAGCTCCGGCTGGTCTTGAACTCACAACCACCCTCCTGCTTCAGCCTCCTGAGTGCTGGGATTATAGGCATGCGCCACCATTCCCAGCTTGACAATCTCACTCTTGACATACAATTATGTCACTTTGGCTAAGGTAGTACAATCAACAGTAACAGGTGCATCAAACACAGGCTAGAAAATGACAAACTGTGGTAACTATTAATTTACCACTATGAGTTAGATTTGTTGTTATATGACAAAACCTAAAACAAACTAGAAAATTGTATACAATAAATATGCCCTCAGTATGATGATTTTACCTTCAGGGGAGAAAACTTAAAAGGGGGGGGTAAATAGAGAAGTAGAAGAGGAAGAGATTAGAAACAGGGCTGGAGGGGCTGGGGAGATAGCTAAGTAGAATAAGCGCTTGCTTGGCAAGTACGAGGTCCTGAAT
>PVKA01046490.1:0-14901 GCA_004027165.1 Ctenomys sociabilis
TCCTATGTAAAATGCCCTAATGACAGGTGGTACAGACTCAATACCACTCATAAGAACACAAGTTTCTATGTCCAACCAGTTGATCACCCAAGACCATGGATTTTGTCTCAAGATGAACCAGAAATTAAGTGAAGGTAACAGATTTGTTTTCCATATATGTCAAAGTCCTAATAAAGTACTCTGTTTTTTGAAGTCCCTAGAGAACTGAGGCTGTGGTGTGACATTCAAATGCAGATAACTATAGTTATCTAAGGGTAAATTAAAGATGTAATTTATAGCAAGCATAACTTAGAGACCACTTATTTTATAGTATTGTAGCATTTTCAAATGTCTAGCTCCTCACTAGCCATATATATATGGTAATGTATTATTCCTGGTGATGTACCCTCAGGATACTTTCCTCAAATATGCCCTCATTTTCAAATGTCCAGCTCCTCACTAACCAAAAATTATATATATATATATATATATATATATATATATATATATATATATATATATATATATTTGGAATTTTAAAAATCACTAAATAAGGAGCTTGTCTCACTGTCAGTAAGGACACAGGCAGGGTGTGCTTGTCCTCCTTCCTGCTGAGCATACTTACTGACCATTGTTGAGCTCTGTGCCAGGGGCAGCAGCTTTCTGGATGTACAGGAAGTATCTCCTTCCTTCTCCTCCCATAGGTGACCTTATCTAGATACGAGTTTGATGTGGGAAACTCTCACAGGTGTTGCCTGACAAAGCGTCCTATTTCATCTTGCCTTACAAGAACTAAAAGTTACTGTTAATTTTTTATGTTTTGGATAGTGATGTTCTTCTTTTGCACTCTGAAAGGATCTCCTCTGCCCTATGTCAAGTCCAGGTGAGATATAGAACCCCAGATGGATATGTCATAGCCACTCAACTTCTTGGAGAGCATGTCAAGGTCATTGGGGGGCATGAGGGCAGGGAATCTATGAGAACTATCTCCTCAGAGTGGCCTGAAAATTCTTTAAGTCTTGGCCCTTCCATGCTTTGTATATCCTGTGGTTACCTTAGTTTACTTAGAGTGTATGAATGAGGGCATATTTGAGGAAAGTAGAAAAATAACCATCAGGGGCACTTCCTATTCATTTCAAGCTCCTGAGTCCTTGGTCAAAGATGTATAAGATCCCCAAGCAACATCCTGTTTAACATTCCAATTATATGGTAGAAATCATTTGGATAATACATGTCCAAAGCTGTCAATTGGCATCTCCAAAGTTTACAAACCACCACAATGAATAATATTCCAAGAAAAGATTTCTTTTGGTCATTTATACTACAAGAAATCTATACCAAACACCATGGAAACATAAATATGTCTGCAAAGCCACTGGACCAATGATAATTGAAAGCACAATGCAGCAGTTTCAGTTCTGAAGCTATAAAAAGCCATTAATTTAGCAGAAATCCTCTGGCTGATGCCTAGCAAAACTTGGTTCCCCAGGAGAGGATGAGAAGCCATTTCTCTGAAGTGTTTTGTGGAAACTTTCATTCTGATTTTTCAACCAAATGATGTAGTTTTGCTGAGTCTCTAAAATTATTTGATTCAATTATTTGAAATAAATCCCAACTCCTTAAAATAGATAGCACACTCACAAAGGAGGGCTGAACAATGCAGAGGTCTACACATCAGAACCTGGCAGAACCTCCGGGCACTGCACAGAAAGGAGACAAGCAACAATTCATCAGGTTTTTGCTCCCAGGGAAGATGGATGATCTTGCAGCCTGAACACATTCCACTAAATAGTAAATAACAAGCTTTCTGAAATGACATTTACAAGGTAGTTTAAAATATTTTGGTAATTCGAAGCCTTGTCATGGTGACATATTTCTCCTCCTAGGGAATTTTAGGAAAGGTGGCATTAGGCATGAGGTATTGGCAAAATCAATCAAAATGCGTATCAATTGTGCTAGAGTCCCTAAGAAATGCAGGTAGAAGAGATCAGCATCTCCGAACCTGCTTTGTCAGGCCAGCCCCTGATTTCTGTCACATCATAATACCATTTCCATAGAGGAGTCGTGGATTGCAGGAGGATTTTAGTATTTTTGAAGAAGAAAAATGATATTTATACGAAATATGTAGGTTCAAGTTGACTGGTTTCAGTGGGCTCTATGGAAGCATTTACTCTTGCCCCATAGGTAAGATTATACCAGATAAATTATGTAAAAACACTCAGAAACGTGAGGAGTCGTTAGGCTTATTGATGATAACCTTCGCAAAGAATTCCAATATCCAGTGAAGCGGGTGACTCAACTCAACTAACTGGTGGCCATTAGTTCTGAGCAAGGGGGCTATATACACAATGGGTACCACTGAGGGGCAGTTAGAGAAACCATACAGTGCAGAAGCTTCCAAACAGAATAAGCTGTTGTACCCTGGCTTATAGACAGATGACTGGAACCTGACAGAATCCCCCCAAATCTGGCTGCGTAACTCCTCCAGGACATTTTTTTTCTCCAAGAGCTCTTAGGAGGCCTAAGCTCCCCTACGACAGCTTTTGGCAAGCTCCTGGTAAGTGAGGAGGGATCAGGCTTATGCCTGGGCATCTTCATCTCTTCGGAGCCCACAAGGCCCCAGTGAGGCTGTGTGTAACTGCCAGAGCTGCAGCAGCAGCATGCAGAACGTCCCTGCTTGTTTTATATTTAGCTTTCAATTATGGAAATCATTCAGATGATTAAAAACAAAATTAATGTTTTGTCGTTATTTAAATGCCAACTGCTCTGAATCCAAGAGCAGTCCTTAGGGGAAGGGGAAGAAGTCTGGCGATGGAGGAGACCCGCCAGCTGCACTGGGTCCACCAAGCTTTCTCTCCTCACATTTGTCAAGCAACGGCTGCATTTCCACTTCCCTTCTGCTGTGGGAAGCCCGTCTTGCTTTTCCACCTCAGTCTCTCTATGGCAGAGCAGCAGGAGCTGCTTTGCTGATAGCCAGCGTGGACATAGATGCCAAAGGACAGCCCTGCACTCATGCTCCACTGCCCTCACACCCAGGTCCATGCCCTGTGGCCCCCAAGGGTGACCTTTTAAGGATATGTTATAGTTTGTGTCTAGTTGTCCCCCCAAAGCCTCATGTATGTCATGGGGCAGACACAGCTGGAGGAACAGCTAGTGACTTGAGGAGCAGGGCCAGATTCGTGAACCCTTAAACTGACAGCACATGCTGCCCTGCCCTCCAAGCCAGCGAACTCCCTCAAAGATGTAGATTGGGTCGTCCTGGACATGGCAGACCCCCAGCCCCTCCTCCAGACCTTATAGAGCAGGAGCAGTGTCTTGAAACACTTAGCTCCAATAACTGTGAGCTAAGTAAACCTTTTCCTTTATTCATTTTGAGTGTCAGGCATTTGTCCTAGCAAAGAGAGAAGAGTAACTAACACAGGAGATGTTGGGCCTTCGGAAATTAGAGGACCTCAGGTGGGTGGGAGGCCCAGCCCCAGAGCCATACAGAGTCCTGACCCTGCCTAGGTATCTAGCACATGTGGGTACTGCCTCCAGAGTGCAGGTGCCAGGGAAGAGGAGATCTTCACCCCGACCAGACCCCTGCTTCCCCACATTGCTCTGGAAAGTTTTGGGGGGCTGCTCCTTACTGAATTCCTCAGGTCTCACTGTCTCCCAATTCAGGCATCCATGAGAGGAAAGAGCCACCCCACCCCAGCTGCTGGACACACTCTGGGGTGCACTTCCTCTCACCAATGTCTTTTCAGTTGTTCTGAAAAAGTTAATTCCTTATTTTTTTAAACTTTTTAATGCTTTCTAATTTAGCTTTTAGTGCTACATAATTTCCATCTGAGATCTATATGCATTTTAAATGAAAATAGTTTAAAAAAGAAAAGTTGGGATGCGTGCTGAAATGGGACCGAACACCGAGTCTGAGTCATCTTCCCTTTTCCTTTGCTACAGCAAGTGCCTACCACAGGACAAACACCCCTTCTTCTAAGGTACAATTTTAAAAGAAAAAAACTCCCATACTGTCAACATGGTGATCACTGTCCCCTGGAATTCTGGGAAGAGGCAAAACCCTGTCTCCAGTGGCTATCCCTAGGTCTCACCAGAGTTACGCATTTTGTTTCATCTGGGCTAGGAGCGACTGATGCCGGGGAGCCACATGTGAAACTTCCTTCACTGATTGGCCTTCTCAACAGGCTCTTATCCTTTTCTGCCAATGGCAGTTCCCAGCCTTACCCCAATGCCTCTCCTGAAAGCTGTCCCTTTATGTGAGCAGTAAGGAGAGGCAGAGCAGCAGCACTGAATGAGGAGGGACCAAAGAGAAGAGTCACCCTTGCATGAGGGAAAAGGCACATTGTCTTTGCTGGGTATGCATCCACCACAGCCAGAAGGTGGCAGGACGGAAATCTCCCCATTGGCAAAGTCTACATGCAGCTACATAGCTATGTAGCCATTACTCATGCTGCCATTAGTGTTCAAGTAATCTCATCTTATAATAGGCAAGAGCTCTATAACCAGGGCTGGATCAATTGCCTGAGGTGGTGAGCAAGCAGAACACATAAGCTGGAATTCCGAGCCAGAAAGATCCACCACAAGTAGCCTGCCACCCAGTACAAGGCTCCATGAGAGCCTGAACCACCCCAGCCACTGAAGACACAGCCAGGGATAACCACATGAGCATCTGTGAAGGGCAGCACTGTCCATGGCAGAGGTGCCCAGAACCTCTGCAGCAGCTGCTTGGAAGAGGCGTCCAAAGCACGTGCTGAGATGGAATCTCATGTATGTCAGTTAACTGTTTACCAGTTAACTTATTTCTTTCACCAGAGTGAACGCAGTCAGCATGGCATTCCAACATAGATTGAGTGGTCTCTTTTCACACCACCAAGGTATCCACCAAGGACAAACACACTGGAAAAGGACAGTGCTACTTACCGGTTCCTCTTGGTTTTCATATTTTGCTCTTCCCTGCCATCTTCTGAGCTGGATCCATCACTGCTGTCTGCTGAAAAAAATGACATGAATAGGCTAGAGGGTCAGCAAGCACTCAGCAGCTTAGCAGACCACCATGGAGCCCTCGAACCCAAACAAGCTCATGAAGAATGTGGAAAACAGACTTCTCTTAAAGAATAGTATCAGTTCCTACAGCTAGTTTTCTCCTGGTGTTCATGCCTGTTTCTTTCAGCAGAAGTGAACCCAGATTTTGCTGCTCTGAAGAAAAGCATTGTCCAGTGGCTGTCCATTTGGAGTTTGTCAGACCAACCAGAGGGATGGGAGGGTTGAAGGTGGAGAAACACTTAACATCACTGCTTGCTTTGCCAGCCCACCTTGTAAATGAACTGCAGCCCTGTGCTGCCTCCGCACTGAGGCTAAAGAGATGGACTATTACTACTCCTGAGGCCCCTAATGGTTCTTTATTTTTTTTTTATACCTGGTGATGTATCCTCAGGATACTGCAGTCATGTGTCTACATCTACAAATGAATCTGGTTTGTAGATAAGTCCTGTATTACATCTTAAGTGGGCAGCCCTCAATGTGCTTTTGAAATTAAAAAGCCTACAAAAGTACTTTAGGGCTTAGCTATATCGAAGAAGGAAAACACAGTGAGTAAATCATGGTCCTAGAATATCATCTCTGATCTGACAGGCTGAAGGGCTTGTTGATGTCCCTAATATTTCAGCAGCTCTCCCAATACATTGATTCTTCTGTGTCTACGCCCCTCAGGTCACTAGGCATGTCCAGTGAAGGGGAGGGATGGGCTTGGTAGAATATCTCTGGGTCATCACTCTACCCATATGGGCCACACTTTTCCAGGGAGGTTACAAGGAAGAGTCCTACTGAGTGTGGGGTCACAGGAAGACATCAGCTATGGTGCTGCATGGAACACACTGCTGTTGTCAAACCTGTGAACTCTCCATTACTGTTTGTAATCCCAGTAATACTTCCAGTTTTGCTCTCACCATGTGATATGGAGCTGTAGGTAAGATAAATCCAGTTCTTGAAGCTTCCAGCTCATGCTAGCTCAGCATGATTCTCTTAATATTTGCCCCATCCACAGCCTTCCCATGCCACATACTGTATATATACATACCACCAAGTCATCCTCTCAGCGTAGAGGACCATAAAATGCTCCCTAGGCAAGCTCTGATGTAGGCAAAGCTGTACGTGGATCTAGCACCAAGATACTCACAAAAAAGGGCCATTACAAGCAGTACCAGTCTTTCAAAAGTAGGGTGGGAAGGGTGGTAGGGCTTCAGCCACAGATAGCAAAGCAGCCGGGGCCTGAGGGAAGTTTTCAGGGCTTTGGATCAGGGACTCGCTCATGGGTCCTGCTGATATCTGGAGGGTCACTCCTTGCCGGGGACATTGCTGGGCCATGCAGGGTGTTTAGCAGTGACTCTTTTCTTACCCCATAAAGACTGCCCTGAGGTGACTCCCCTACCACAGTGACAACCAAAGTGTCTTCAGAAGCTGGCAAATGTCACAGGTAGGTATAATCACTTGCTCCAGTTGACAGTTCACTGGTCCAATGGGGGCGGGGAAACATTCTTGGTGTTTGAAGGAGTAAGGAGGAAGCACTAAAAGTTCTTCTTTTTGATCACTTCTTGTAAGTGACCTCATGCTGGTGAACCCCAAGAGATGCCCTTCAGCACTCCTGCTCTTCTGGCCCACTCCTGCCTGGTCTTGCTATCCCACAGCACCTGGCTGAGCACACACTGAGCTCAGCTGTGCACACACTGTCCTTTGGCTCAGATCCCACCCACCAGCAGCCCTCCATGGGATAGTCTAAGGACTCAATCTCCCCATCCCTCCTGTTCCCTCTCATCTGGAGCACTGGAGATTACATTTCCCTCTGCTGCTAATTGTGCATCATGGTATTTAAATTTGTTTGGTAATATTTGTTTAATTATATACTTGTTTATTTGGTACAAGATCTCACTATGCAACTCAGAGTCATAGTGATCCTTCTATCTCAGCTTCTTCAGTGCTGGGATCATAGGCATGTGCCACCATGCCTTGTATTGGTGGCCGGCAGGGCATGTGGTACCAGGGATTGAGTCTGGATCTTTGTGCTTGCCTGGCAGGTGCTTAGAGTACTGAGCTATCTCCCCAGCTCTGTCTTATGGTATTCAAAATCTCTTCCCAGGGTGCCTCCTGCCTGGTGTATCCATAGGTATGACAATCGGGCTTGGCTTTGAAGACTACTTGGAATATTTTGTCATCACTTGTCTTCCACGCAGATGAGGTGGGAAATGAAGAAAAATGCAGAGACAGCCCATGGAGGAGACAGATCACACCCCTCACACTGCACCAGTGCAAATGAGGAGCACAAATGTGAAGCAGGAAGATGTGAAAAGTGAGGTCATACAATGACACAGATGTTACTTAAGAGGAAAGTGCGTAATATTAGTTATTAGTTAGAATCTTTGTTTAGTTTTGGAATTCCAATTCATGTAGAGCCATCTTTGCTAAGATATGAAATTAAAAACCCTAAAGAAAAATATTTATAAAAATGAATGACTTTGAAAATACAAGACCAGAGGCACTACCTCGCAAAATCGATCTCTTCAGGTTGGTCCCTAGGCAACTTTCACTGTGCTGGATGAAATGACTGGAATCAACTCCTCTTGAGCTTAAAGCATGCTGTGTACTTTTAACACCAGAAGGCAGTGCTGGCAAAAGAGAGGATGTTGTCCTTGGCTGGCCACAGAGAGGATGGGACAGGCACAACAATGACCCAGCACAATGCAAGATACACACTCAATGAAAGGGACATGGCATACCACCAACGGTTGGCCCCAACCATCAACAAGCTCTAAAGCTTACTTAGTGATTGCTGGGGTACAAGAAGATCTCCAGAGTTGCCACATAAAAGTAGTCAGCAAGCAAGAAGTACAGTGAGGTCCTGATTTTAGAAGGGATTTTGTTCTGGGAGAAGGTTTGTACGTTGGATTGGCTCATAATGTTACAGAGGGAGTCAGCTTCATTTTATACCTGCAAAAAATTTGCAACTCAAATGTTCCTAAGTAGGAGACTTACTTTCTGGCCATTCATCTAATAAACAGAATTTAGCAGAGACCATCCTGAGGAAGTCAATACACAAAAACTCAGATTGGATTTGAAGTGGATTAAAGAGCTAAGACTATAAAACTGTTAAAAGGAAACAAAGGAGAAAAGTTGATGACTTTGCACTTGCAATGGTTCCTTAAACACAACATCAGGAGCACAGTCAATAAGGAGGAATAAATTGGATTTAGTCAGAATAGAAAACTTTTGTGCATCAAAAGACTACTAACAGAGTGAAAAGCCAACTCACAGAAAGGGAACACTGTTTATAAATTATATGTCCAACAGAGGACTAATATCCAGCATATATATTATTCTCCTACCACTCAACAACATAAAAAGAAACAATGCAATTAAAAAGTGAGGAAGAACTTGAATGGACATTTTTGCAAAGAAGAATGGGCAAGGAGCACAAAGCACATGAAAGACGCTCAATGCTATCTGTCATCAGGGAATTGCAGCACTAGCACAGAATTCCATACGATTTCACATCCATTCTCTGACAGCTACAAACAAGCACACAACAATAACAGCACAAAAGAAAGGAACAAACATCAGCAAGGATGGGGAGAAGGCAAAATCCCTCACACAAACTGAGGGGAATGTAAAATACTGTAGTCACTGAAGAAAGCTGGCTGTTGCTCCAAAAGTTATTAATTACCATGGAAGGCAGCATCCCCAAAGCAGGGTACCAAACGAGCAGTTGCGTGTGAATATCCACAGCGGTTTAAGTCATAGTGGCCAGAGAGTGGATACCACTTGTTCAATGAGAGATGAGCAGATGAACAAAGTGCAGAATATACATAAAATGGAATATTAATCAGCCATAATGGATAGAACTCTAATACAGGCCACAACTTAAATAAAACTTGGAGATGCTACATTGATTAAAATAAGCCAGACATGAAAGGATGCACACTTGATTCCACTTAGATGTAGCATATAAAAATACAAGTCTAGAGAGACATATGGGGTGAGGGAGACATACAGAGCTACTGCTAAGTCCAATGGAGTTATTATTTTGGGGGGACTTACTGCAAATTTATTACTTTTTTGAAAGGATAAAAACTAGTAAAAATATTAGAAGCAGTATAGAATTTCACTAAACAAAATGGTAGGAATTCAACAATGGTTGTTACATTGCATATTGTTGCCTTCGAATTAGTTTAGATTACCAGATCTAAGCGTGCAAAATTGGTCAAAAGATTTAAAGAGAATGAGAAAAAAATAAGTATTAGCTGCTCCTTTAAGAAAACTCCTCAAAGGGAAGGACCAACTGGGATGGGGGAAAGGAGAAAGGAAATAAAGAAGGAAGGGAAAAGGAAATATATGCATATTTACACAGGATAGCTCAGATCATTGTACTGCTGACTTCTGCGGGAGTTTCTTTGGGTGACTAAAACATTTTAGAAATGGTGGTGGTAACTGGGCAACATTATTAATGAATTTAATGCCTCTAAATTTTCACATAGAAGTAGTTAACCAGCAAGCTTGATGTCATACGCACTCAACCACAATAAACAAAAACAAAATCAAAAGACAAGGAAAATATTGGGCATATATTACATCCCAAACACATGGGCATCTTGATTTATGAGACTCCATATAACTTGATAAAAAAGTTAAAATGCTTCACAGAAGCACAGAACAAACAAATGGCCAACAAACATGTGAAAAGCTGTTTCTTTTTACTAAAATTTAAGAACTAAAACAAAGAAGTTGAAAAAATTATTTAGACAGTCTAGAGTGCTGGAGCCAAATGCATTCATGGGAGGGTCAACTGATCAACCCTCTATGGAGATTTGGCAACATTTATCAAAAATATAGGATGCCTGTGTATTTCCTCTGCCAACTTCAATAATGTTCAGTACATGATAGATGTACCTGTTACAAGATGATGTTGTTGAGTTTGTGGAGCTTGGATGAGCTAGGAAAACATTTTCCAAGTTTCTGTGAGCCCAGCATCTTGCTTTCTGTGGGTGGCAAAGATCACATCCTCTGTGTCAGTCCTTAGAAATGGCATGCACAACCACAGGCTAAAATTTGCTAAAGAACCCTAGGAGATTGGGTGTGCTGGACATGGCCCACATGAATTCGAGTGAGATCCTTTCCACAGGGTGTGCGCATCAGTGTTGCAGTGGATGTGAGGTGGAAGGTAGCAGCTCTTCCCAGAGATGACTTCACCCTCAAAAGGCGAAATCCAGTGCCTGGGGAGGTAGACAGGAATCCCCAGACTACCCTTCATAGCAGGCGCTCACACACAGGTGGTGAGCATGCAGAGTACTCATACTTTCTTAGCCAGCCAGTGGAAAAGTTGCCCCCAACCACTTTAGGGTCTCTGGGGATTGCTCCCAGGACCTGAGCAAAATGCTTTAGGCAAATCAAGCAGAAGCTCTGGAGTTATTTGCAGAGACTGGCATAAAAGGCTTATAGCAACTTCTATGCCAAAAGAAATATGCACATCTCCCAAAAAGTGAGATTATCAGAGCATTTCTAACCCCTTTCAGCCGGGTAAGGCCAAGGTTATCTAACTGAATACAAGCACGACAAGGTTTTCCTGGGAGGGATGGGCCCTCCATAGTCAGTTGTATTCAGTCTGGCTTATGGGAGGTCTGCAGACAAAGCAGTCCAGAAATCGACAGATGAGGTGGGGCAGCACTCATGTGAGGTCATGAATCCCTGATGAGGCGCCTGCACATAGAGCTCCGAGTGCTGGTGCAGACAAGACCCAAGTCAGAAGCCAGATGGACTCTCAGGGTCCCACCTGCAAAACTGCCACACAAGCAGAGAGAGCAGAGCTGGGCAGGCAGCAGGCCAGGCTGCTGATGCAAGGCAAGCTGAAACCCCAAGACGACACCCAGCATCTAGAGGCAGATTATTTATATCAATGGGCACCGATCAGGTTCTTTCCCGGAATATCAAGCCCTTATCTCTGGTGGTCTAGGGCTTATATAAGATAAGCAAGCAGGAAATACAGAGGCAGAATGGATGTCAATTGAAAACGGGTTGCAGAGTGTGCATCACAGTGATCAGCCATTTCTGAGACAGAAACAACTGGATCTGGAGCAGGAAATGGTGGGTGAGGGCAATCTTCTGTTACACTGATTCTGGTTCCTTAGAATGAGCTCTTCCAGGCAGCCTCTACCTCCCATGTGGCTGCTCCACAGGGGGCCAAGCTGATGGCTTTGTCCACTGGGATCACAATGAACAGCTCAGTCACCCACAGGTTGTCTTACTCAAATGCTTAGGACTCATATTTGTGAGTAAAAAATAGAAATAATGAGAAACCAATATTCAGCTCCCTGAGGGCCTGGGAGCCTTCAGGATTCAGAAGAGCACCTGCTCATCCCATGGCTGTGGTTCTCCTGGCACAAGGAGGAACAAAATAGAAAAGCTCTCTTGCCTGAACCAAAGCCCAGGGCAAAGAAAGCCTGAGGGTGGGCCCTGTGGACAGTTAGTTGGTGGGGGATGCTGGCCAGAGCACATCCCTCAGAGCAGGGAGGGTGGGCTGCTCAGGGCTCTCTGGTGGGAAAAACCCTGAGGGGTCTGCATTCCAGCCAGGAGCCATGGACCAGGCTTAGCCTGCAGTGAGGACTTAGGCCCTGGAGTGGAGCAGCAAGTCTGCTCCACTAATCACACAGTGGCTCCATCTGCGCCCCTGCTGGAGGCCCCCACAGATGACAGCATCACCTGCTCTGTGTTGCAGATACATTGGCTATGGCACAGATGTAAAGAAGTTCAGACAAAGTGAGAGCTGGGCTGGGCTGGTGACTTGCCCCAGGTTTCCTGCCCAAAAGAGGGGCTCCCCAGAATGCTGTTTAGCTAGGCTTCTACTCCCTCCTAAAGCCCTGGGAGAAAGCTCTGCTTGGCCAGCAGTGGACCGGTCTACCTTCACATTCATCTGACCTCAGTCCCTTGCTGAAAGAATTCCTAGAATTTCCCACAGCCGTTGTCACAGAGGCTGTCACTCAGGAAGGACTCAACTGCTGGTGTGCCTATTCCTGTTGCTCCATCACCCAGGACACCCACTGTACTCAGGTCACAGCACTGGTGGCCTGAAATGTGCCCACATCTGAGGGCTGCGGCAAGCTGAAGCTGGATCAGCCATGGGTCCTTACATGACAAACTTATTGGTTTATGATGGAACTTCTCCACTCCCTCCCTCCTCTTTCCCTTCTTTCTCTGCTCCTGGGCCACAAAATGTTAGGGTCTGGGAAACTGCCTTAAATAAAGTCCTATCACAGTCCCTCCTATGTAGACCCTGAAGGTGTCAGATGGTAACACAGCCTTTCATCACTCTCAGGAAGGGGAGCAGCTGTCCTGTCCTGCTCTGCCCTGCCCTGCCCTGCCCTGGCCTGCCCTTTAGCCTCCCTTCCTGAGGTGACATGGTGAGCTATAGGTGCATGCCATGAGAGTATCCTAGAAACACCAGCACCAGCATACCCAAGGCTTACTCTCTCCTTATCAGGAACCACAGGCAAACTATGTGCATTAAGTGAGCACCACACTCTCTGCTTCCTGCCAAGCTCAGTGGAAGCTACACATATGGCCCTGGTCAGAGGCTGGGTGGACCCTCAGAATCCAACCTGAAAAACTGCTAGAGACTGCAAAAAAAAAAAAAATGCAAAAAGCAAAACAAACAACAACAACAAAACAACTGCTAGAGAGGCACAGACAGCAGTGGGCAGGTGGGAAGCCAGTTTGGTAGCTCTGTTTCCTTAGACTGAGGCTCCTACAGGGCAACCTCTACTTTCCATGTGATAGTTGCACAAAAGGCCAGTCTCTCAGTGAATTGCTTTGCCCCTCACCTGCTTATCTGATGTCACATAAAGAAGTTGGCCAATCTGATCTCTGGAATGGAGCTTAGGAAATAAAATACTGGTTGTCTTCTCCGTGTGAAAAGAACTGTCACCTTACAGGTACCAAGAAAAGCAAAATAGGGAGTTGAGGGCACCCAGTACAGTTTCTACCAGAGCCCAGCAGATAGATTTTGAGCTGGGGAAGCCTCCCACACCAGCCTGATAACACCAGCTGGACAAAAATTCTCAAGCTTAGGGAAGCTCTCACATTTGTTTCTCAGTGCTCTGGTCTTGCTGAGTACCTTGGCCAGCTGGTTCCATTGATTTGGAGACCCAGTACACAATGTCTCAGCCAAACAATGCTGGAGAAAGTGACCCATTCACCAGTCACAGCTGTGTTTACCCACAGGATGATTTTATGTCCCACTTAGTGAAATGAATGTCATTATGAATCTACATTTGTCCTGAATATAAATGATTGAAATGTTCACAAAGCAATTGAAGCTGAATGAGCCCCTGCCTTCTCCACCAAGGGTGGGGATGGAGCAGCTATAGGAGGAAAGCTGCTTACTCCTGCTTTCTCCTGTGGGGCACAAGGGCAGCTATGGGAGGCCTGGCTAAGATGCCTTTATGGCCCCACTTAGATCCAACAGGGTACAAATTCTAGACCCTCACTTGACAAAGTGGGATTTGGCCAGTTAATGAATCCCTGTTCTTTACAATGGGGATAACAATCATAGCGCACAGAACAATGGCTCCCAACAATATGTATATCCTAATCTGGAATTTATGGATACATGTACTGCACAAGGGGTTACTGAAGTTACTAAATAGCTCACCTAGAGATGGGAAAACATCAGGAATCGTGTAGGTAGGCCCTGTATAATCACAAGGAGCTTTATAGGTGTAAGAGAAAGGAAGGTTCAGGGTCAGAGGAGACTGGAAGATACCACTCTGCTGCTTGGAGGATAGAGGAAAAGGCTATAAGAGAAGGAAGTTGGGTAGGCTCTGGGAGCTGGAAAAGAAGAGCATTATGGTTTGTGTCTAGGTGTCCCCCTAGACACCTAGTACCTGTGTGCTAGACTGCCTCATACAGTTATGGGGCAGCTCCTGGAGTTTGTGATTGATTATTGAGTGTGGGTGCTGCACCCACCCTGGGGCAGGTAATCTGCATTAGAATGTAAGGAGGAGAGAGGAGCTAGCTAGCTACTGGAGCTGCCGCTTCTCTCCTTTGCTCTTGTTCTTTGCAGCAGCCATGGACAGCTGTTCTGTGCCACATGACACGCTGCCTTGGAGCCAACTGAGTATGGACAGAAACCTCCACTAACTGTGAGCTAAACAAACCTTTTCTTCCTTCATTTTTTGGTGTTGGGTATTTGTCCCAGCAACAAGAGAAGAGTACCTGAGACAAAGAGGAAGCAGAGCCTTCCAGAGCCCAGGAAGGATACTGTCTTGCTGCTGTCTGGGACACTTGTACAATACCATTCAGAGCTATAAGCCAATCTATTTGTCTTATCTTAAGACTCCTTATTTGAGATAAGTTCTCATAGCAGCCACTGACATTCAATACTCACGGCACCCACTTTCAGAGCTGTGGGAAGATTCTAGGGAACAGTGTGTGGCAGGTTCTGCATGTTTCTCTCCACTATCCTTTCCAGGAGGATTCTGCCCTATTTAGTTCTCAGTCCCTGGCCTCCTATCTGCCTTGGTCACTGGGACACATTTTCAGGAAATGGAAGCTGATATATACTCTCTCTCCCTGTATCTCTCTCTCTCTATCTGTCTCTGTCTCTGTCTCTCTCTCTCTGTCTCTCTCTGTCTCTTTCTGTCTGTTCATTTCTCTGTCTCTATCTCTGTCTCTCCATCTCTCTTTCTCTCTCTCTGTCTCTCTCTCTCTCTCTCTCTCTCTCTCTCTCTCTCTCTCTCTCTCTCTCTCTCTCTCTCTCTCTCTCTCTCTCTCTCTCTCTCTCTCTCTCTCTCTCTCTCTCTCTCTCTCTCTCTCTCTCTCTCTCTCTCTCTCTCTCTCTCTCTCTCTCTCTCTCTCTCTCTCTCTCTCTCTCTCTCTCTCTCT
>PVKA01046491.1:0-14903 GCA_004027165.1 Ctenomys sociabilis
CTCCGACTTGTACAGAACCTCCTGCATTCAGCCTCCCCAGTGAGGGGATTATGGGCGTGCACTACCATGCCAAGACTCTGGCTGGCTCAGCCTGCCCTTGCATGGCATGTGGTGCTGGGGAGTCAAACCATGATCCCTGTGCTTGCCTGAGCTTGCCTAAGTAGATGCTTTAGGCCACTGAGCTATCACACCAGCCCCTACTATATATTATAATTTCAGGTTTTATTTATTCTTTCAGGTTCTTACACTAGGCATTCAATATGATATTTACACATTTAGGTCTGGTTTACTTTACCTATCAGTATAGCCTGTAATTGTATCCATTTACCTATCAAGGCTTAAAATTTGTCTTTCTTTATAGCTGAGCAATATTTCATTATATAAAAATGCCATGTGTTTTTCACCCATTCCGCAGGTGATGGGCATTTTGGTTGTTTCCAAGATTTGGCTATGATAAACTATGCTGCTATAAACATGGGTGCACATGCATCACTGTGGTATGAGGTTTTCACTTTTTTTGGGAAAATGCCTAGAAGGGGACTAGCTGGAAAGAGTGGGATTTCCAATCCTAGTATTTGAGGATTTACCATACTGATTTCTGTAGTGGTTGTACCAGTCTACACTCTCACTTGCAGCGAAAAAGTGTTTTCCCCACAACCTCCCCAGAATTTGTTATTAGCTGATTGCTTTATGATAGCCAGACTCTTTTGGGTGAGATGGTATCTCAGTGTTGATTTAATTTGACTATGCCTGGGCATGCCTGCCGGGAGTGAGCCATGGGACTGACAGCTAGCAGGGTACAGCAGGCCCACTGCACCTCAGTGAATCTACTGGAAAAGAGCCATGGGGACCAACGGTCAGTGGAGCCCAGTGATTCACTTGTACTGCACTCACCAGTAGGGACTGAACACAGCAACCAGACCCAAGCCAGGTCCCACCAGTAGAGTTTGAGTTCAGTAGATTTAGGCCCAATGAGCTGAGGTGTACTGCTGGCCCAGCCAAGCCCAGAGGCCCAAACCTACAGAAGCATCCTTGTAGCACAGAGGGGGCAGCAGGTAACTGCGACAAGCTAGTCTGCCTGGAAGACTCTAGATGCAGGAAGTCAAAGTGCCCAGAGAGAACTAGAAAAGCTAACTTAAATACAAAGTCCCAATTTAAGATCTGCCTTGTTACACAGCTATCGTATTTGTTCCTATGATCCAAACTGTTTATTCCTATTTTTTTAAAATATATTTCATTTTTTAAATTTTTTCTTCATATTCTGTAAGGAGTTAAAGTTTAACATATCAATACTTGATGAAAAATACCTGTCCCATGTTACGCCTAAAATGTTTGATATTCAGACAGATAGTGAGGTTAAGCTCAACAGCCTAGATTGTAGAGTAATAACAATAAGGTTCTCTTCTGGAGGGTTAACAACTCAAGTTTGAGGACCAAAAATCAGAGAAAAAGGAGGGCTGCAAGAACAGCCAACATTTTGGCCATAGCCTTTCAAGGTCAGTGAAGACTCAGGACATAGGAGAACCTGTATTGTAACATCATGTTACTCAGTTGTGTCCCAAATTTTCTGATCAAGGAGATTATGGGGCCACAGAGGAAAGTGACCAATGATGTAGAGTGTGCCTAAGGAGAGTCACATGGAGAGAAAACATTCTCTCAGGCTTTCTTTCACAAAGAGTAAGTTGGTCAAGCAATGGCCGTGACTCATCCACATGGCTGACACTGTCAAAGGATCTACAAACTACAGTACAGGGTTTCAGGATAAATCCTAAGAGAATTTGACTGACCTTGGCAGATGGAAAAGCTACATTTCTTGTTATATAGGTCTTGCTTTATCTTGGTCTTTACCATCCAGCAGAAAAGTATAAAGAGAAGGTACAAAAAGTAAAGCCAAATTAATATGCTGAGCTGTAAAAGGCTCAAGTCAACAACTTCTGTCACTGCCAGTCTTATGGAAAACCCACTATTATTATGGACTACTGGACTATCTTGGAATATTTTGCTGAATTTACACACCTATAATATTTAAATGACAAAACCAAACAAAAAAGAGAATACAAATGAATGACCATTTTGTATCTGTATATTCAAAATAGTTAGGACAGACATACAGCTATATTCTCTTAATTCAAGAATAGAAACATTTGTTCTAATAGTGTTTGTAAATAGGATATCATGTCTGCATCTTGTACAATGAATAACCACTAAGATGACAAAATGCAAGATATTAATTATTGAAACTGTCCTACTAATTTCATTTGAAACTGTCTCATTGCTATTTGTTTCTCAATAAAATTTTGGCAAAAAAAAACCCAAATCCATTAGTTACAAAATTTGTCAATAATTTCACTAAATGTTATTAATATTACTAATACTACTACTGTAAATAAGAAAATGTATGCCAAAACCACATATTTTCCCTTGAGAATTAATTTAAGGAGGTGCTGGAGAATAAGATCACCAAAATCTACACTGAAGGACAGAGTTCAGTGACAAATGCAAACCTGTATCTCACTCTCAATCAATAGAGAAAGCAAAATCTTGGGATACACACAAAACAGGAATCTCTGAGACAGTAGAGATACCAAAAAAGCAGACTCTTTATAGAGAGGGTCTGAGTGTAGTGATATAGCTGCCTACTATCAAACTGTCACAAAAAGGTATCACAGAAATCAAAATATAAAGTTCTCTTTGAAATAGAAAATGACAAAAAGGAGGAGCGATGTCAATTCTCAGGCCCTAAGTCCACCCAGAGCAGCCCCAAGAAACATCAGCATAGTAAATTGGAAGCCACATGCCTGAAATCTCTGAAATAATAACAAGTGAAATAAAGAAAGAAATGCAGGGTACAGAGGAGCCAGATCAGAAATAAATTCACAGATAGAAACAGAGATGATAACAGCAATGAAAGAATGGCTAAATGTTTCTAAAGAAGACACTGATAAAAAGTGAAGGAGAATAGAAAGATCATGGAGACAATAAATGAAAAATATAGGAAAGAAATAGAATACATGAAGTGGATTCAAAGACATATGTAAGAAAAAAAACTCTGTGAAAGGTTGGCAAAGCCATCTTAATGAAAATGAAGGTAGACTCTCAGACTTTGGAGGCACAGTGGCTGATAGTGAAAAGGTAAGGAAAGATCTCTTTAACACAACTAGGATCCAGGAAATCATAATTCAACAGCTGCAGGATGATGCAAAGATGAACAACACAAGACTAATAGGAATCAAGGAGAAAGAAGGAGGCAATGCAAAAGACATGACAATAACATGGTCAGAAGTGATAGGAAACTTCCCAAATAATGGGAAACAATCAAACATTCAGGTAACTGTGGCATATAGAATTCCAAATAATATCAGCACAAAGGGCTGGCAAGATAGCTCAGCACACGAAAGCACCTGATTACATACATTTAGGGACCGGGATTCGTGCCATGCCTGCTCTGCCCCAGGGGTGTGATAAGACAGTGATTGAGACTGGGAGTGGTGGCACACACCTGCAATTCCAGCTCTTGGAAGCTGAAAACAGGAGGACCACTAAAAGTCCAATCTGTATAGTGAGACCCTACAGACCCTGCATTAAAAACATAAAAAAATAACCAAAGTCAAACTACACCCAGGTATATAATAATCAAGATCCCAGAAATTCAGCATAAGAACAACATACTAAAAACTCCTAGAGAAAAGAAACAGATTCTATCTAAAGGAAAACACAACATAATAATAGCAGATTTCTCCTTGCTAACCTTGAAGTCAAGAGCAGCATGGAGCAAAGAACTATAAGCCCTTCAAGAAAACAAATTCCAACCCAGCCTTGTATACCCTGCAAAACTCTCTTTCAAGTTTATCAGAGAAGTGAAACACTTCCATGACAAAGAACAATTAAAGAAATTAATGGTGACCAACGCATCCCTACCGAGAGCACTAAAAGATATTATTGTGGAAAGGGATCAAAATATACACAAGTCCAAAAATGACAAGAGAAGAAACCTACCAAACACAGCAAACTATTAAACACAGGAGCAATGTAGGGAATTAACAGCAGGAGCAGGGTGGAAGAATAATATGACAAACTGAAGTGAATACACATCCATTAAAGCCACCATTTTAAATGCGCTCAATCCACCAATTAAAGTAAATAGACTGGCAGAGTGGATTAAGAAACAAAATCCAAAAATATGCTGCATGCAAGAAACACATTTCATCCATAAAAAATTCATAGGCTAAAAGTTAAATGCTAGAAAATACTACTACATGCTCTAGGACCTTAGATACAAAGGAGGGGTAGCTATTCTGCTTGCAATCTGAACTTCGAAGCAAGAATGATCAAAAGAGATAAATTGGATCAGTATATATGGGTTAGGGGAAGAATCCAAGAGAAAGAGATAGCAGTCATAAATACATCTGTACCAAATAGGGGAGTACTGATCTGTATATAACAAATTTTAAAGGATGTGAAAAACCCAACAGCTAATACCTCAACACCTTGGATCTCATCTTATTGAGAAGCTTCTGCATGCAAAAGAAATCACCAGGAGAGTGCAAAGATAGCCAACAAATTGGGAAGAATTCATAACCAACAGTCACTCAAAGGATTTCTATCCAAGTTACATCAAGAAATTTTTAAAAATGGCTCCCAAAATTTGAAAACCCAATGTAAATATGGACATGAGAGATGCATACACACTTCTTAGAGGAAGAAATACAAGTATCAAATAAATACATGAAAAAATGTTCCACAGCATTGGACATTTGAGAAATTCATTTTTTCTTTCTGTCTCTGACTTATAGTTCAGAATAATCAAATGAGTCATATGTGAACAAAAGGTATGTCCTTGGACACTAAAATGATAAAGATATTTATTTACACAAAATAAAATGGATGCAAAAAATAAAGATATTTATGGGCTCAGGAGAAAGATCAATGGTCTAAGCACCTGCCTGGCAAGTGCAAGGACCCAAGTTCAATTCTGGTATTATATGTAGTGTTGGACCTGGAGTTCTTGGCATGCTGTGCCAGCCCTGAAGCCAAACATGATGACTCATACCTGTAATCCCAGTGCTGGGAGGTTAAGACAGGACGATCCCTATGAGTATGAGCCATGTAGTGAGACCTCTTATCAAATAAATAAATTATTTAAAGAAGACATTCAGAAAAATTGTTGCTGTGGGTATTAGATTATTAGTCATATTGGTTGCTATCTTGAGATCATGTATTTTTCAAGCTTTTAGTGATATCTATTGCTGTTATGATTCTCAGTTCAACTTTTTGATATCTCTTTTGTGTCACATCTATTGTATTAAAATTCTAGTTGATTCTGTTTTGAGGAAAAATGTTCTTTACTCATACATGTATTCAAAAGATGCCCAGGGGGAGAAAAAAAATTCAGGGGCATAAGATGCAGTACAGTAAATGTAATTATAGTCTTCACTAGCATCACTGCTAGTATTTCACTATAAGGAACCTCAGGGAAGAAATAGGAATATTTATAAATTGAGATATGTACCTACACCAGTGCCCCATGTGGAATGTTACATTATACCCTACAAACATATGCTAGCACAATTTTAACAATTGAATGGTTATAACAATGCATTCAACAACTATTCTGACTTTACGGATGTAGTTGTGAGCAAAACAAGAAAAGTCGTGGCTCCGAGGGGATCACCTTGGACATGAAAGACAGCAAGTAATTTAGTATAGATGCTGAAAATGGAAGACAGAAGGAGGCTGGGTAAGGAGGTCAAGAGTACCGGATGGGCTCAAGTGGGCTCTATTTAGAGATACAGTAAGAACTAACTGGAAGTAAAAGTTCTGAAATTCGAATGCATCTTGTGTATTGAAAGATTACAGCAGTGTTGGTGTAGATAAAATGGCAAAAGAAAAAAAAATGTGATTTCTCAATTAGCACATGAGGAAAATGAAGTTTGCAGCATACTTCTTTAACCAATCTCAGACAAAACCCTAGGATAAAGAAATACGGTTCAGCATATGGTTTAGTTGCAACTACTGCTAACACAGTTATGACCTGACTTCTTTTCTTTAGTTTTGTCATTTCTGTAATCTTTGCCATTGCAACTTCTCACACAGGAATCATGGCATCTTTCTTTGTGTTATTCTCTCATAATAGATGATCGCAGATGTCATTAGATTATCAAATAGAAATATTTATTTCTCACCTATAGCATACATCAGCCTGCCCAGATTTAGCATATGCTAATCATCTACCATTTGTAAGCTGTAAGGTAAATGACAGAAATACAGTGAACCTCAGTGCTTATGGGACCTGAGTACTCATAGGACCAAGGACAGTCATGTAGCCAAGCCAAAATTCACCTGGGTGGAGAGCATGGCCTTAGTTTAAGAGGCCTGAGCCTCTTAAATATGGAGGATTCTTTCAAATGAAGGTGGAGTAAGTATTTGACAGATTATTGCTGGTCATACTTTCACAATTCAGTGTTTTTAAATAGACATTTTTAATAATTTTCCCAGTGTTCTTTCAGAAGTATGTATAAAAGTTCCATACTTATAACACCTTAGTATGACATCAATCTAATATTCTGAATTTTTTAGGGCTCCACAAATTTATTAACAAAAGACATTTTAATTGTGCTATAAATTCAGAATTTAGAATATATATAAATGTATTAGTGGCAAACATGTGTTTTATTGAAAGTTAAAGTAAAATTTTACCCCTAATTGGAATGATACATTAAGTTTTGTAGCTTTTAACTCTTGTCAAATGAAAGAAGTAATTTCTCTTGTAGAAGTTTAGCAAGTGACTGTCAATGAAGATTTCAATCATCGTATGTCTCATTTGGTCTTGAAGGATGAAGTGGCAGTAAAATAAACTATATCCAGAATGATTTCTATAAATAAAAATTAACACATAAAAGTTTTGTCAAAATTATTTACAAATATGTAAGTAAATTTAGCTTATATATTCTTTCTTTTCCCCTAGGAATATACAGAAAAGCTTGCATGTGGAGTTATAAAAATAATCATTAAGCACACTTTTCAAAGCAGAGCTTGGCAAACTAGATGAATGGATTCCATTAGTGCCTCTGGAAGCAATGGAGTTAAGACTTTTTTTTCCCCCCATTTGCTTCAAAAATGAAGCCTTAAGCAAGTTTTGTACATGGCAAACACTGCAAATGGCACGAGTAATAACAGTTTCATCATGAGCCGATAGCCCTTAATGTGAATGCACTAATTCCTTAAAGCAACTCTAGCTCTGACTGAAGTCATTTTCTACATGGTTTCTCGCCAAGTTTTCTTGTACAATGAAAATCTAGCTTTTGATTATTTACATGAATGTAAGTCGTACATACCATTTATCAAACATTTTTGAATATACTCTTTAAAATTTATGACAGATTTATTTGATAATTTATATTTCATCGTAAAAATCAATATAATTGCATCTCTTGAATGATAAATGATGCTGAATGTATTTTCATATATTTGTTTTCCATTTGTATTTCTTCATCTAAGAAGTATGTATGTATTCATCGAATAATGCTCGTCATTTTATTGGGTCATTGAATTTTGGAGACCTGACATATTTTTTTATTCTTTACATGTTCTAAAGAGAAGTACTTTGAGGAACAGTTGGCTAAATTTTTTTTTTCTTTTTTTTTTTTTTTTTGTACCAAGGATTGAACTCAGGACCTTGAGCATGCCAGGCAAGCACTTATTTTACTAAGCTGCCTCCTCAGCTTAAATTTTTTCTGAATTTGTGAATTTTCTCTTTTACTCCATTGGTGATTTCTTTTGAGATGCAAAAAAATTTCAATAAAATGAGACCCTAGTTGTTGATTCTTTGAAGTATTTCCTGTGCAGTATGGGTTTTCCTCATTGACTGTCTGCCTAATTCCATGTCTTCATTCTTTCTCCACTCATGGGATAGCTTGTAAAATTGTACTGGTGATTTCTACTAGTCTATTGAAAGGCACATTTAATGTTTAATTTTTTTTCTTATTTTTTATTTTATTGGCCAATTTTCTGTGAAAATATCTGGTAATCTGAACTGATTTGAAGACAATTTGTTTTATATGCAATAAACAAAAATTTAATCTAAGTGTGAGAATAATTATTGGGTGTGCTGTAAGTTCTGAGATGCTGATTAGATTTAATAACTCTAGAACAGGGGTTCACAGTCTGTGGGCTGCACACTACTCTATTTTATTGCTGTTGTACTTCAGTATCATTGCATTTGTTTGTGTAGCATCTATACCTTCTCCATTCATGCTGCAACATCAGAGTCCAGAGACAGGAAAAGAAAGGAAAGGAAAGGTTCATTTGGATCTGGCCAAATTACTAGAGCTGATACAGTATTTTGCATCAATAGTCATTGTTTTCATTCTGCCCTGAATCCCCCCACTCCCCCAAATTAAAAATGCAGCCTTTCTGATAGACAGATGAGGAAGCAAGGACCACATCTGATTTAGTATTCACTTTTTTGCTGATTTGCATTTCTAATTATCCTCACTGTCTATCTTTTTAATAGTTCACTAACACTGTCACTCTGTTACTCCTTTCTAAGCTTTGGGTCTAAAATGTTCTCCAAAGGCCCAAGTGTCAACTCCTTTCCTCCAGTGCTTAGCACTGTTGGGAGGTGGTGCAATGTGTGTGAGGTGGAACCTCTTTAGGAGAAGTTAAATCCACAGGGCTGGGACTTGGAGGGGGGGTCTTGGGACCATGCCCCATCCTTTTCCTTCTTACTCTCTGCCCCCCAACTCCCATGTGATGAGTAGACCCCTCCTACAAAATGCTCCAACATCCACTGAGAGATGGTAGTAATAGTTTAAAACATTTCTAACTGACCTACGAATAACTAGTGTTTGAAAGTTCTTATTCCATCATTCAGAAGTAAAAATTGTGCCAAAAACTGCAAATAAAAACGCTGATTTTCCTGGAAAAGTATACTTGAAGAATTCATTTTTGGTGCAACTGTACCAATTCGAAATTGTGTTGAAATATTGGAAAAAGAGAATCTTGTCTATTTTATGTTTAACTCTGAAGGAAACAATTTTTTATTTATCATTCTTTCTTAGAATATCTGTTCGTAAATCCACTGAGTTTACTGAATACCACCATGACATAGTACATAGAATTTAAGTCATGGAAGAAAGATAACCTTTTTAACAAATGGTGCTGGAAAACCTGGCTTTCTACATGCTGAAAATTAAACCTTGATCCAGCTCTATCACCATGCACTAAGGTAAAGTCAAAATGGATTAAAGATCTGAACATTAAAACAGAAACGTTTAATCTCCTGGAAGAGAAAGTATGAGGAGCTCTTGAAGATATAGGGGTAGGTAAAGAGTTCACAAATAAACATATATTTGCATGGGAAAAACTTGAAAGAATGAACAACTGGAATCAACTCTTCTTGAGGAGTTTCTTTACATCAAAAGAAATAGTCAACAAAGTGAACAGACAACCCACAAATTTTGAAAAAATTCTAACTAATAAGCAATCAGACAAAGGTCTGCTGTCTAGAATTTATAAAGAACTATGATATAACAGGGCCCTCAAATTTAAAGGCCCAATTCAGAAATGGGCATCTGAGATGAATACTCACTTCTCAGAGGACGAAATTAAGGAAGCTAATAAATACATGAAAAAAATGCTCCACATCACTAGCCATCCATGAAATGCAAATAAAAACAACACTGAGATACCATTTCACTCCAGAAAGAATGGCTATCATAAGGAAATCAACCAACAACAAATGTTGGAGAGGTTGTGGGGAAAAGGTCACACTTCTCCACTGCTGGTGGGAATGTAGACTGGTACAACCATTGTGGAGGTCAGTGTGGAGACTCCTCAAAAGAGTAGGACTGGAAATCCCATTCAAGCCGGCTATCCCCCTAATGGGAATTTTCCCAGAGGAATTGAAAACATTGTATCATAGTGATGTATGTGTATCTATGTTTATAGCAGCACAATTTGTGATAGCAAAATCTTGGAAACAACCAAGATGTCCAACAGATGAGGAATGGTTGAAAAAGATGTGGTATTTCTATTTAATGGAGTATTACTCAGCTATTAAGAATGATAAGTTTGAAGCATTTATACTGAAGTGGATGCCACTTGAACATATACTCATAAGTGAAATAAACCAGACACACATGTGCAAATATCGTATAGTCACCCTAGTATAAGAACTCAAAAGAAGAAATACAAATACAAAGGCATAACTACTAAAAAGAATTTAGTCAGATAGTTAGGGTAATTGAACTACATAGGTTACAGGGCAATAATCTGCTTCTCTTCTGGATGGTTAACAACCTAAGTTCAGAGATCAAAATTGGAGACATAGAAGAGCTGCAAGGCCAGCCAACATTTTGGCCCTAGCCTTTCAAGGTCAGAGAAGTCTCAGGGCATAGGAGAACCTGTACTGTAATATCATGAAACTCAGTTGTGCCCCAAATTTTCTGATCAAGGAGATTATGGAGCCACAGAAGAAAGAGATTGATGATGTATAGTGTGCCCAGGGAGAGTCACATGAAGAGAAAACTTTCTCTCAGGCTCTCATAGAGAGCAAACTGGTCAAGCATTGGGCGTGACTCATCTGCATGATTGACACAGACAAAGGATCTACAGAGTAAGGTACAGGATTACAAGATAAAGCCTGAGGGGACTTCACTGACCTCAGAACCAAAAGCAAATCTTTTGGTATATAGGTCTTGATCTATCTTGGTCTTAACCATCCAGCAGCAAAGGATAATATGATAAAAATGAGGTATATAATGTGGGGCCATAATAATAAATTGAGCTGCAAATGGCTATGGTCAACAACTTCTTCAGATAACTCAGTATTAATGTGGAATGCTGGACTGTGTTGGATTGTGTCACCGAGTTCAGGCTCCTAAATTGGTTTAATGACAATGGAGTGCCCATCTCTGACAGGTCTAGCCAAAAAAACAGGGGGGATACAAAGGAAGAATCAGGATGTGTGTACATAAACAATGCAGTTAGGATAAATATGCCGTGCTTCTGCATAATTCTATGAGAAGTAAGATTTGCAGTAATAGTGGTTGGACAAGATATTAAGTTGCCTTCTAGTAATATGGACAGACACTGGGGAGCTAACAAGGTAGAGGGTATTAATTGTCAAATCTGTCATATAAATCAGCTGTAGAGAAATAATATAGGTATATAGCTATACTCTTCATTCACTGATTAGAGACACCTGCTGTAATAATGCCTGTAAGTATATCATGTATGCACCTTATACGACATCGAAACATTATGAAAACATTTTGCATTGTATTGATTTGTCGAATCTGTCCTGTGAATTTGTCTTGAAACTGTCTCATTGCTATTTGTTCTTCAATAATAATAATAATAATAATAATAATAATAATAATAAAATTTAAAAAAAAAAGAAAAAGAATTTAAGTCAGTAGAGATAATACTGGTAGAAAATGAACACTATTCTTACTCTTATTAAATGTAAGTTTTTAAAGAATATATTCACATAAAAAGTAGTTATTGTAACTATGCTATTGTTTGGAAGAAGAAATATCATACAAAATAAATTACTTTGACAGGAAATAAATGACAGATGAACTCTTATGGGTATAAATGATATTTATATATTAATTTTCTGTTATTATAAGTTTTCGTGTCATGGACAAATGAAACATAAAATGTAAACATATTGTAGTCTATTGCTGGTGGCAGTGACACACTCCAAATTATTCTTAGGTTAAATCTATAGAAGGATTAAAATTAGTGATTTGGAAATTTTAAGCCCTGCTATTTGGTTCTAACTTAATAAACCAATGATACACCTAGATTTCTCTTATGTTTTCCTTGTGGATACTGCAACTCTATAATATTAATTTGTTTGCAATTCATAACAGGAAATCTAATCATTGTTACACTTATAATAAATATTTATTAATAATGATAAACAACACTTATAATATGTATGGGTCTTTGGGTTTTTCTTTTTCTTTTTCTTTTTTTTTTCTGTACACAGAGTCTCACTATGCAGCCCACATTCACAGTGATCCTCCTGCTTTCTGCCTCCCTAGTGCTGGGATTACAGGCACGCGCCACCACGCCCGGACTCCAATCACAGGCTCAGTGCACCCGAAGGCGAGGCCGGCATGGCAAGCGGAAGCAGGGATCGAACCCTGGTCGCTGCGCTTACCTAAGCAAGCGCTTAGTCCGCTGAGCTATGCCGCCGGCCCTATGTATGGGTCTTTGGAGGGTGTTGGTTCTTATCATTGTTACCAAAGCTTTACAACACTTTCTTGTTACAAGGCAGTTTAAAATCATATGTACATATAAAATTCAGTGAAAATCATTAAGTAAGTGTATTATATAAAATTGTTTTCTGTCAATGTTCTGGGAATATTTTGGTATTTCATTTGTTATATCTTTCACTGCATTGTAAGAATCTAGTTTATGAATCATTACTCTGATATTATGGGACTTCAATTTATTTCATCATGCATGAAGAAAAACTATTTTAACAGGAATGCAAAAACATATTTATGTCAGTAGCTCTAAAAAAAAGTGACAGTGTGTGTAATTTTGTAAACAACCCAGCTCATGACAAGAAGCTAATCTTAAATCAAGGAGGAATTTGTTAAGCTTCTTTGTGCCCCGCATACAGTATGAGATTCTATGATTTTTCTCTCACATATTCACTGATAGACATCTCTCCCATGTGCACATGTGTTTCCACGGAGCCCAAACTATGGCATTTAAACAAGTTTTGTTTTCACCTGTGATGAGTTTGTAATGGGACTCAGCCAGATCTGTCTCCAAACAAAAGTGTAGAACATGGGATCTACAGAAAATGTAGGGACATTCTGGGGATGAGATATCATTCAAAGCCCTAGTATGCTGTGGACATGGACAGTGTCCATGATGCTCATTGGTGGCCAGTGTCACTGAGCTACTGCCATTTCCTTCATATCCCCCCTGTAGACCCAGACAGAATCATGACCCAGAGGGTGTCGAGAAGTCCATCTGTAGCGTGTTTGCTGCTGTATACAAAAGAATAACTGAAAAACTGCTGTTGTAGACCTCTTAGAAGTGCTACTCATATATTTGCCATTCCAGTATTTATCTTATGTTTTATTCTTAGTAATTCTTTACTGTCACAAAGACATTTTCATAGTTCAATTGTTTTGAAACATTCAAATTTAATTAATATTTCTTTTTATGAATATTTTTAATGTTAATTTTTGCTTTAAGATTTATACTGTATCTTTGACTTACAATCTACTCTTTTTTTTTTTTTTTTTTTGCCAGAACCAGGGATTGAATTCAGGCCCTTATTACAATCCACTTAGAAGACATGGTATGATATTTCCTTCTAGTATTAGAAATTTTAAAAAGTATATTTCCATTTGTCATTGATTTCATATTGCTTCTTCCTTGTCTTTTACACACACACACACATACACGAAAAAATATGTATGTAGCCTGACATTGTTTTGTAGAAATCTTAAATGATCATTTAAATGTGTTTATCTAATATTTTTATTTTATTTATTTCTTTACCTTTTTTTTCTTTTTTCCGAACCAGGAATTGAACTCAGACCCTTGCACTTGCGAGGCAAGCACTTATCCTACTCAGCCATCTCCCCAGCCCCATTTAACATATTTTACATAGTTGTGTATAACTATAATTTTGAGAGCTCTTTATTCTTTATCCAGGACCATACAGCAACTTCTCTTGCCTTCTGGATTATGCTCTTTGTTATCTCTTATATGCTATATCTAGAGGTATTAGAATATTTTGAGTTTGTATAAATGGATAATATTTTACTTTCAGTTTTCAAAGGTATGTTTAAATTCAAAGAGGACAGATCTTTATTATTTTTTTTTTTTTCAGTCCTTTGCATTAACTAATCTAGGTTCTTGCACACCTGGTCTTTTTTTTCCTAATGTGAAATAATATGTTATTTAATTTTGTTCTTCCAGAGCTCATTTTTTATATGTATATGCTTTAATGACCTTTTTCTTTACAATAAGTTTTGGACAATTACATTTTAGTGTATCTTGGTATGATTTCATTAAAATTTCTTGTGGAAAAGGTTCATATTTCTTGGAAAAGGGCTATAACATCAAATTCAGAAATTTTAAATTTTTAAATATTTATTGCCTACCCCTTTCTCCTTTGAGAATTCTAATTATATGAATATAAGTTTCTTGATTTTGGTGGAGTATAAACTATTATATGACTGATCTGTAAATTCATTTTTATTTTGGACAATTTTTATAATTCATTTAAGTTTGTAAATAAATTGTTTACAATGTGCAATCTATTGTTAATCTCATGCTATTCATTCATCTCAGATATGTTTCTCAAAAACTACTGAACAAAAATATTGAATAAAAAAATAAAATGTAGAGACAGTTGGATGTAAGTCATTATTTTATGACATCTTTCAGAAGTGGTAAGATATATTCTAAAAACTAGAAATTTTCTATCAATTTGTGGAAAATACTAAATATTACAACATATGATTTTGTTTATCATACATGTGAAAATATATATCTTGTACTGAATATAATATGATGGAAAATAAACTTGGAATGGTAATTAACATTTCCATACAATGGTTGCAGTGCTCTATTTCACATGGTGTTTTAAATTTAAGATTATAAAATATTAATGTTAGTGGGGAAAACAACTATTCTCTAGTCACTGAACGCATGCCTCAACTCAAGTCACATCTTTTTCATCACATTTCATTTTTTATAGTTTGAGGTGTTTGTACTTTGTGAAATGTTAGTACAAATGTTTTTAAATTATTTATAAATTATGCATTTTCATATAATTTGAATTGTCTCAGTATATAGCTACTATCTTCTAATTAATACATGATGCAGTTATACATATACCACATTATTTATTAGGCTAT
>PVKA01046492.1:0-14900 GCA_004027165.1 Ctenomys sociabilis
GCTATTAATTATATTGTCAATATACTATTGATTACATTAAAATTGTAATAATTATGTAATAAACATATATATTCATATAATATATAGTATATCATTATAATATATTATTATAATTCTATTATACACACACACATATATATTTATTTATTTATTTATTTATAAAATGACAAAGATAAACGTTACTGTTCCAAAAGATACAAACAAGGGGATGCAAATCAAGTCCAAAAATTCAGCAGGGCAACATTAAGTCCTGTGGTTCCACATGCAACCTGTGAGGTAATCTGTCACAAAGTGAGCTCCAAAGAGCTCATGTAAGTTCATCTTCATGCCAGTTTTCTTAGATGGCCCACATACCTGGCTTTTAATAAACTTCGAGATTCTCCACTGCTCCTTTAACTTCACACTCACAGCTTCGCACATTGCCCTCTGAGCGGCATACTGCCTTGCCTCCCAAACCTGAAATCCAGGTGGAAGATTTCTTCATCTCTGAAGTCTTGCATTCTTCACGTGTCTAAAACCTGCGCTTCATAGATTATGCCAACGTCTGCTGCCAGCTGGAGCAGTAGTCAGACTTTCTTCTCTCTTGACTGTAAGAATGAATGCGTGAATCACTGAGCACTTGGAACCTAATTGTGAGGACTAAATTCTCCATGCTGCCACCATGTTGGAATTGATTGCAACTGCCACCACCACCCTGCGGGAACACAGTACAGCAACTACTATTCTGGCACATGGGGCTCTGTGACTTTCTCCTCAAAGAAAAGTCTCACCTTTGCAAGTGTGAAGTTGCAAAGATGAGAGACTTGCTCCTTCTTGTAATGCCCTCAGCTTTTACATTTTTCTGTTCTTTTGCAGCAATTTAGATCTTCTCAGCTGGCTAGGGTAGCACCTGCCTAGCAAGTGCGAGGTCCTGAGTTTTGTTCTTGATTCTCATCACAAATCTGGCTAAAAGCCCCAGCAATAGCCATGCCCCTAGCCCAACATTTGACTTCCTTAAAATTTCTTTTTTTCCAGCTTAATCAGTCCACCACACTGAAACCCAGTCTCAGACAAACTGTATGGACATGAGAAAAATGCCAGCAAACTGTCTGGCAAGCCAAAGCATGCATCATGTAGAGAAAACAAGTGCAGTCCTTCCCAGCAGAAACCTCAGAGCCTGGTCTTACTGTCCAGATTTCTGTCAGCCTCTGGTCTTCTGAGCTCCAAGCAGAATCTCTCATACAGAATAGTTTAAGGCATTCTTGTGCTTATCTTCAGATGAAATCTCTGAACATTTTCAAATACTTCCCACAAGTTATTTCCAAAGGCTCTTGAACCACACAATCAGGTAGAGTCCAGGCATGACCCTGCTTTTTTTTTTTTTAGCAAATTATGTACTGGTTGCTTTTCTCTCATTGCAGAGAAAAAGAATTGGACACCCAGAATTAAAGAAGGAAAACATTTGTGTAGCTCACAGTTTCTGTTGTTTCAGTCCACACTTGGCTATCCACATGGCAGAGTGTTTCATACAAGAGGGCAGCAGCTCATGAAGCCTGAAAAGAGCAGAAGCAACAAGAGTGAAAAGCAAGGAGCAGCCAAGGAAGCCTCTTTCACTCCTCTTATTGTATGCAAGTTACCCATTCTAGGTTGGATGTAACATTCACACCCATAATCCCAGCGTTAAACCACTAAATAATCAAAAACTCTGGAAGTACATCCCATGACTGCATGAGACTTTGGAAGGATGTCTATACACAAAACGTAACACAGAACTAATATCTTCACTGTGTTCAGGCAGCAACAATGGAAAGTTGGTTGCAAGCCTTTCATCCTGTTAAATGGCAAGACAGAAAAGACAACTTGATAAGGAACTATTGTTAGCCTGAGAAATTCTGAAACAGTCTGCACTGTCATATGGAAACCTCACACGGATCACTTCATTACAGTCAGGCAAATCTGGTAAGTCACAGATTTATCTTTCACAAGCACGCTCTCAGCTCAGCTGCCAGGTAACCAAGCCACATGGACTATGGACTCGAGTCAAGGATAGGTACAGAAGCCGGGCGTGGTGGCGCATGCCTGTAATCCAAGCACTCGGGAGGCTGAGGCAGGAGGATTGTTGTGAGTTCGAGACCAGCCTGAGCTACAAAGTGAGCTCGAGGCCAGCCTGAACTGCATAGTGAGACCCTGTCTCAAAAAGACAAAAAAAAAAAAAGGATAGGTACAGAGTATTAAATATACAGGAGGAGCATTTAACTTGAATACAAGTTCAAAATCACCAAGAAGTTCTACCACCCAATATTAACACTAGGCACAAACTTCAAGGAAAATTACATTTCAAGGAGAATTCTGAGATCATAGCATGAAGTATATACATTTGCCAGGGCAAATTGGTGACAACTACCCCCAGTTACCTATGACTAGCACATATTCAGTCCATCTAGAAGCTTTTGGTATGGTTGGTAGACCTGGCGTATCATAGCTCACATTTCTGGAAAGTATACAGAGAGACTTGGATGGAGCTACAGACCTTCACTGAATATTTGTGTTCACAGAAAGCCATGATTTTTGTTATAATGGTGCTGGGCACCAGTAATGTGATATTCTACATTTTTTCAGAAGTGCATTTTTTCAGAAGTGAATGCTGGGGCCACCCAACAACACATACTGGCATTGAGGTCCTTTGGGCTGTGCTCATCACACTTCATGGTGCAATTGAATGAAGGTCTAGTGGATGCTGCAGGACTCAAATACCTAGGAAAGAAGCCCAGAAGAGGGCTCTGGACATTGCAACTACTGGATGTAGATGGTGATCTCTGGCCTACAAAGCAGCTCACAGATCTTTCGTAGGTAGGAGGGCAATTCAGTGATGATCATCTCCTGCTAAGATCTCAAAATGATGTAGCTTCTTTCAGTCAGGAATTATCTCCCACTGGGCTGTGGTGGGAAAGTTGTAGCTGCACTTGGTCAGCATCTTCACAAGGTGTTCTGGGAGGTCCTAGCCAGGTATCTGAAGGCACAAGATGATGTGACCAATGGCATAGCTCTTATCACCATGAGTATCATTCTATCAGCACAGGCTGTGATAATGGCAGTGGAACAGATGAAGACAGATGGGGCCATCACACCTTGCATATCCATGTACAATGTGGGAGTTTTCCCAGTGACAAATGATTTAATAATGTCTCCTTCGGCTTTAGCATCAATGGGGCTTTGGTCAGCAGGCCTGGTAATCCTCTCTGAAGGAAGTGTGGCTCCACATATTGTCTATGTCATCTCCAGTGATGACAAGGCCATGGTTGATAGGGTGTTTCAAGGTCAGGTTCTCTCTCGAGCTTTGTCGCTAAGGTAAAGACTCCTTTTGGCCCAAGTCTGTAATTAATCCCTGGCTTTCTGCTCCAAAAGATGAAAGGAATCATGAAAGAGATTAGGGATGGCCAGAATGATTTTACCATCAAAGGTAGCTTCACAAATTTCAGAGGCACTAATAATGACACCCAAGCCAATTTCTCCTCCACCTGCACTGCACTGATGGATGTTGGAGCCACAGAGGACTCCACTGTGGTTCTTTTTTTATTGAACAAAAAATAGCAATGGGACAGTTTCAAATCAAATTAAAAGGACAGATTTAATAATTAATACATTGCAAATTGTTTTCGTAATGGTTTGTTGTTATACAAGGTGCATACATGATATTCTACACAGACACTATTAGAGCAGATGTCTCTAATCAATTAATTAAAAGAATGTAGCTGTATACTTATCTTACTTTTTAAAGCCAAATTATAGCACAGTTTCAATAATAAATACTTTCTACCTTGTTATCTAGTGATTGTCCATAGTACTAGAAGCCGACATAATATCTTATCCAGTCACAATTAGTGCAAATGTTGCCTCTCATAGAATTATGCAGAAGTACTGCATATTTATCCTAACTGTGCTATTTATACAAACACATCTTGGTTCTTCTTTTGTATCCTCCTATTCTTGTCTAGACCTCTGAAAGATGGGCACTCCATTGTCAATAAACCATTATAGGTAACTGAACTAGGTGACACAATCCAACACAGTCCAGCAGTCCACAATAATAGTAAGTTATATGAAGAAGTTGTTGACCATAGCAATTTACAGCTCAACTTATTATTATGGTCACACGTTGTATACCTCAGTTTTATACTTTTCTGCTGGATGGTTAAGACAGAGATAAAACAAGACCTGTATAACAAAACATGTAGTTTTTGTTTCTGATGAGGTCATTGAAGTCCTCTCAGGGTGTATCCTGTAACCCTGTACATCCTTTGTCTGTGTCATCCACATGGGTGAGTCATGGCCATTGCTTGACAAGTTTGCTCTCAATGAGAGCCTGAGAGAAAGTTTTCTCTCCATGTGACTCTTCCCAGGCACACTAAAGACCATCAATAGCCTTCCTCTGTGGCTCCCTTGATCAGAAAAATTGGGGCACAACTGAGTTTCATGATGTTACAGTACACGTTCTCCTATGTCCAGAGACTTCACTGATCTTGAAAGGATAGGGCCCAAATGTTGGCTGAATATGGGGGCCTTCTATTCCAATTTTTGATCACTGAACTTGGGTTGTTAACCATCCACAAGAAAGCTGATTAGTACCTGGCAGCATATGCCATTCAGTTTGCCCTAACTATTTGACTCAATTCTTTTTAGTTGTATATGTCTATTTGTATTTTTCCCTATGACTTCTTACACTAGGGAGACTATGCTATATTTTCACACGTGTGTCTGGTTTATTTCACTTATGAGTATATGTTCAAGTGGCATCCACTTCAATATAAGTGCTTCAAGTTTATCATTATTTATAGCTGAGTAATATTCAATTATACAGAAATACCACATCTTTTTCAGCCATTCCTCATGTGACGGACATCTTGGTTGTTTCCAAGATTTTGCTATCACACATTGTGCTGCTATAAACATAGGTACACATATATCTCTATGATACAATGTATCCAAATCCTTTGGGAAAATTCCCAGTAAGGGGATATCAGGCTTGAATGGGATTTCCAGTCCTACTCTTTTTTAGGAGTCTCCACACTGATCTCCACAATGGTTGTACGAGTTTACATTTCCACCAGCCATGGAGAAGTGTTCCCTTTTCTCCACATCCTCTCCAGCATTTGTTATTGGTTGATTTCTTTATGATAGCGATTTTTTCTGGAGTGAGATGGTATCCTAGTGATGTTTTAATTTGCATTTCACTGATGGCCAGGGATGTGGAGCATTTTTTCATATATTCATTAGCTTTTTTTAATTTTATCCTCTGAGAAGTGTGTATTCAGCTCAGATGCCCTTTTCTGGAGTGGGTCTTTAAATTGAGGGCCCTAATATCTTTTAGTTCTTTATATATTCTAGAGAGCAGACCTTTCTTGTTGTCTGATTGCTTATTAGTTGGGATTTTTTCAAAATCTGTGGGTTGTCTTTTCAGTTTGTTGACAATTTCTTTTGACATGCAGAAACTTCTTAAGAAGAGTTGGTCCCAGTTGTGTCTTTCAAGTGTTTCCCATGCGAATACATGTTTGTTCATGAACTCTTTGCCTAAACCTATGTCTTCAAGAGTTCTTCCTACTTTCTCTTCCAGTAGATTGAGTGTTTCTTTTTTAATGTTTAGATCTTTAATCCATTTTGACTTTAGCTTAGTGCATGGTGATAGAGCTGGGCCAAGTTTTAGTTTTTGGCATGTAGAAAGCCAGTTTTTCCAGAACCATTTGTTAAAGAGGCTATCTTTTTTTCACTAAGCTCATTTGGCCCCTTTGTTGAAGATCAGGTGGCTGGGTTTGTTTTCAGAGGCATCTGCATACTCTAATGTATTCCATTGATCCTAAGTTCTATTTTGTTGCCAATAGCATGTTGATTTTATCACAGTGGCTTTGTAGTATAATTTCAAGTCAGGAATTGTGATGCCTCCTGCCTTGTCTTTGTTGGCCAGGATTGTCTTTGTTATTCTAGGTCTTTTGTGGTTCCAAATAAATTTTAGGAATGATTTCTCTAGGTCTGGGAGGCATGTTGGTGGTACTTTGATAGGGACTGCACTAAATCTCTACAACAATTTTGGGAGTATGACCATTTTCCCGATGTTGGTTCTCCTATCCAGGAGCATAGAATATCTTTCCATTTTCTGAAATTCTCTATAACCTCCTTTTTTAGGATGTTGTCATTCTCTATGGAAAGATTTTTGACTTCCTTAGTTAAGTGAATTCCAAGATATTTCATTTTCCATGGTGCTATTGTAAAAGGTATTGTTTCTATAGTTTCCTTTCAGTGTGTTTGTTATCTGTGTAGAGGAATGCTATTGACTTTTGAGTATTGACTTTGTATCCTGCTATGATGCTGAATTTATGTATCAATTCTAGTATCTTTTTGGTGGAGTTTTCGGGGTCTTCCAAGTAAAGTATCAAGTCATCTGCAAAAAGTGAGAATTTAACTCCTTCTTTACCTATTCTTGTTCCTTTTATTTCTCCCTCTTTTCTAATGGCTGTTACTAGTGACTCCAAAACTATATTGAATAGAAAGGGTGATCGAGGACATCCTTGTCTTGTACCTGATCTAAGAGTAAAAGATTTCAGTTTTTCCCCATTGAGAATCTTCTGCTTTTCCACTAGTTCTGTGGTGATTTAACCTTTTCATTCTTTATTGCTTGTATTTGAATTTTTTTCATCCTCTTTTTGATGAGGTTGGCTAGGGGCTTATCAACATTATTTAGTCTTTCAAAGAACCAACTTTTTGATTTGTGGATTCTTTGAAAGGTTTTCTTCAACTCAGTTGAATTAATTACTGCTCTAATCTGTATGATTTCTTCCCATCTTTGCGCTCTGGGTTTTTTTGCTATTTTTCTAGATGTCATTAGGGTGTTTATTTATTCCTGTTCTGTTTTCCTAATGTGTGAGTTCATAGCTATAATTTTTCCTCTGAGAACTGCTTTCATCACATCCCATAAATTCCAGTAAGTTGTGCTTGAATTTTCATTGAATTGTAGGTATTGTTGAATTTCTTGTTTAATTTCTTCTGTGACCCACTGATTGCTGAATAGGGTGTTTTTTTTTTTAATTTCCATGAATTTAGTGGGTTTTTCTGGTTTCTTTTGTCATATATTTCCAGTTTCATTGCACTGTATCAGTTAATAAGCATGGTATAATTTCTGTTTTCTTGCATACACTTAAGTATGACCTATTGAGTAGTATGTGCTCTGTTTTGGAAAATGACCCATGTGTAGCTGAAAAAAATGTGTATTCAGCTGTGTTTGGGTGGAAGACTCTGTATATGTCCACCAGGTTCATTTGTTCCAAGCTCTGGTTCAGTTCTGCTACTTCCTTGATAATTTTTTTGTCTTGTTGAGCTTTTTGAGACAAGGGAGTGTTAAGGTATCATTTTAAGACTGTGGTCTTGGATATTAGGTTTCTCATATCCTTTAATATTTGTCTTATATAGTTGGGTGCTCCTGTGTTTGGTGCATAGATAGTTATAAGTGTTACCTCTTCCTCTTGAATTTTCCCCCTAACCAATATATAGTGGTCTTCTTTGTGCTGTTTGATCATTCTTCGTTGGAAGTTGAGACTGTCTGAGAACAGAATTGATACTCCAACTATTTTCCAAGGTGCTGGAGCATGTAGTATTGTTTTCATTCTTTGACTTTGAGCCTATGAATATCTTTTCGAGTTAAGTGTGTTTCTTTTATACAGCATATAGTGGACTTTGTTTCCTAATCTGCTGTGTCAGTCTGTTTCTCTTAATTGTTGAATTGAGTCCATTTACATTGACGGTTATAATTGAAATGTGTTGACTTATGTTTGTCGTGATATTTACCTGGTGTTGTTACTCCTTTGTATCCTGTGTTTAATTGTCTTTCCTGATTAGTGGGTTCCTTCTGTTCTCATTCATGGAGTTCTGGTCATTGTGGTTTCTCTCTAGAACATCTTTCAGTAGTCTGTGTAGGGATGGCTTTGTCATCATGAAATTCTTTAGCTGTTCTTTGTCATCGAAGTATTTCACTTCTCCATCATACTTGAAAGAGAATTTTGCAGGGTATAATAGTCTGGGCTGGAATTGGTTTTCATACAGGACTTGAAGAACTCTGCTCCATCGTTTGTGTAGAAAAGTCAGATGTAATGTTGAAGGGTTTTCCTTTGAATGTGATCTGCTTCTTCTCTCTAGCAGCTTTCAGTATATTATTCTTGTTTTGGATTTCTGGGATCTTGACTATTATAAAAGTCTCAGTGTCTTTTTACTTTGGTTGAAGTTATTTGATGTTCTGTATGCTTTAGTTACCTGAATGTATAAATGTTTTTTCATATTTGCAAAGTTTTCTGTGATTACCTCTGTCCATATTTTTTATATTGTTTGTATTGACTTCTTCATTGTCATTTATGCCAGTTAATTTCACATTGTTCATCCTGGCATCATCTGGCAGGTGATGGATTATTTTTTCTTGCATTCTCATTGTTTTTAAGAGATCCTTTCTCACCTTTTCACTAGCTGTATCAGCATCCTCAATATCTGAAACTGTGTCTTTGCTTTCACTCATATGGTTTTGTAGACTCATGACTGATATTTTTAGTTCATCTGTATCTCTTTGTATTTGCTTCATACATTGTATTTCTTTTCTGTGTTGCTCATTCTAGGAATGCATCATATTTCTGATCTCCTCTATTTGTTTTTATCAACGTCTTCTTTAGACATAGCTATTAATTCTTTTACCGCACAGTTTCTACCAAATTGGTTTTCCTCTATCTATTTCTGGAATTGATTCTCTACTTCAGATGGTAAGATTTCAAAGATTTCTTATTTTATTTTAGAAATTATTTCTGCTTTGAGTTCCTCATGACCTTTCTGTTGTTGTTTCTTTGCTTCTGATGCTATTAATTCCTACTTTTTAGATGAAATAGTGCTCTCTGCATTTGTTCTGCATGGGCATTGGGTTTCCTCCATATGTGTCTGGATTTGATTCATTACTTCAGATGCTATATATTCAAAAATTTTTTATTTCAGGCATTAATTCTGGTCTGAGTTCCTCTATACCTTTCTGCTGTTGTTCCTTTGCTTCTATCTCTGTTAATTTATTCATTTCAGCTGAGCTAATGTCCTCTGCACTTATTTGTGGACTTGAGCTCTGAGATTGCATTTTTCTCTTTGTCTTTGTCATTTTCTATAGCACAGACCTCTGACCTTTGGTTTAGGGCTTTGGTGCAGCTATAACTTTAGTGCATAATGAGATTCAGGTGCCAGTCTATTAAGTTTGAGATTATCCAGTTATGCCTAGCCTGGATCTAGTTATTGTGGTCAGTTCCTTTTTGCTGCATCTCTTCTGGTACAACTGTGAGTCTGTAGTTCCCCTCTGTTGGGTCCCTGATCCAGGGAGCACTGGGGAGCGCAGAAGCTCTCCCTCACACTCACCAGTCCAGGTGGGGTTGATCAAGTGTGGGGAGAGTCACAGAAGTTCTTGTTCCCTTGGCAGGCTTGGGTGCAGGGGCTCAAGGGAGTTGCCAGGCTGGTCTGTCTGGGATGTCTGAGGCAGGGCTCTGGCTAAGATGTCTTGGGGCCTGAGGCTCTGGATGGAGCAGAGAATGCAGGGAGAAGCCAAAGGCCCTCCCATACAGTCTCCAAACTGTAATTGCATTGATCAGGTGCCCAGAGAGTTGGAAAAATTTCCACTCACTCAGCGGGATTTGGTGGCATGGGCTCTGGGGAGTTGCTGGCAAGTTGGCTCTGGATGTCTCAGGCTAGTCGCTTGCTCAGTGGGCTTGGGGGCAGGGGCTCTGGGTAGCATGTTGCACACAAGGAGAAGCCAAAGGCTCTCCCTCAGACTCACCACGCACTCACCAAACAGTGATGCCAAGAGTCGCAGGAATTCCCACTCAGGGGGCTTGGATGCCCACTGTAGTTCTGAGGCAGCCAGTAAACTAATTTGTTCTTTGCACTGTAATCTTCTCATCAGTGTTCTGTGAAAGCATGAATTTACTACCAAATAGAAAAGCATTAGCTAGAAATTATCAAGTAAATAGAAAATCACCCTTTAAAAAAAGGAAACTTTAGAACTAAATTACAAAGTGCCTCCAAAATTTATACAAAATACTACACATGAAAACATACTGAAAGGAATGGAGAAAGTGTTAAGAGAAAATGAAAGAGAACTGTCTATATCCTTAAATCATAAAATACAAAAGAAGTTTACTAAGGTTTGAGTCCTAAGTCCTTATGAAATACAGTAAGCCTAAAATTTACCAAAAAAGTTGTAATGTAGAATTTTAAAAATAAATCAAAACAAAAAACATAGACTTGCTTAACAAATTCAGAAAATAGCACCAAAGAAGAAATTAAACCAACAATCAGACCAAGTATTAATACTTAAAATGAAGTAAATTAAATAATGAAAAGAGCAAATAACACAAATGAGAGTGGACATGAAAGCTTCATAAATTTCGGTAGTAATCAAACACATCTTAAAAGTCCTCAATTAACATTTTTTTCTTAAAAATGTCAAGAAAACATATTTCAAGCTATTTAATCACTTTAGGTTAATAAAGAGTTTCACAGTAACTCAAGGACAATGTTGCATGGGAGTATTGCTTCTGCTGTTATTTATTTAATTTTTTATGTTGAGTACATTATCTGATAAAAGCATCCTTCACTGCATCAGGACAAAATATGACATTATCATAACCCCATGCAATATGCTGTGTCTTGAATGTTTCAGGATTATAAACTTACAATAAACACTCCGGGTTGTAGCTTTGGAAGCCACAGTGAGTAGCAGAACAGTGTGTGGCTAGCATTTTTTCCCTTCCTGGGGGACATTAAAATTCAATGAGGTCATTGGCTGACTAAGTGCCTCTATGGGTTTTATTATTTCACTTGAGGAAATTGGATCCAGCTCCTTTTGTTCAGAATTGATACAATTCTTTTTCATCTTTTCACCCAATACTAGTTGATTTCTGAGATTTAGACACCTGAAGCTTGGGAGAAAACAGAAGATTAATTCAGCAACTGTATAAATACTTCATTACCAGGAATGTCTGTCAAACAATTCAGTTGCTCTTTCAACGGGAACATGGGGAAGTGCAGATATTAGAAGATATCCACAATCTGGTGAGGTTGCTGTCCATATTTGACTAATCATGAACAGGCACTCTCTTGACTAAGACCTTGAAGGCAGGTCTTCATGCTGATTTCTTTATATTTTTCTTTCTTAGTACTGGAAATTGAACTCAGGACCTTGCACTTGCCATGCAGGCACTTGTGCCACTGAAAAATATTCCTGGCCCCTGTTCACATCTTATAGTCTTAGTTGTACGGGTTAGATTGTCTTTGTCCATCAGTTCCAGGATCTTACAAATGACTCTCTCAGTCCTTCATCCTTTTTTTAGTTATCTAAGTAAAGTGATGATAATCAGCCTATAATTGAGTGGCTGTAAGTACCCACAGAAATTATTTCAATGTGAAAGATTACTTATTGATCAGTACCTTCTGGATTGCTTTTAAAATTATCAGTGCTGGGACTCATTGGCTTCATGACCAGTTAAGTCAGTCATTATACTTAAGACCTAAGCAACTGAATATTGGGAATGATCCCAAGGGCTTCTTTTTTAATTTTTTGAGTTTGTTTTAATTTTTCTTTATTGATTCATTTAATACAGGGTCTTGCTACACAGCTCAGATTCCTAGTGATCCTTTTGTCTCCCAAGTACTGGGATTACAGATGTGTATTATAATGCCTAGTTTCTGGGCTGGCACAGCATGCAGTACTAGGGATCAAATTTAAGACCTTGAAATTACCAGGCAGGTTCTTAGACTACCAACCTATCTCCCCAAGCCTCCCAAGGGATTATAACAGGTAGCATGGTTGGGAAACCGCTAGTTCACATAGTTTTGACCTAAGAAAGTCACAAAGTTGAGTAAGATTTGACATGCTAAAAATGAGAAATTTATTAATTCAGATTCTTGCAAAGTGAATCTTATCATAATAGGCATCGTGCTAGACAGGGTGACTCTGGCCCTACCTTCTTAAAATTTGACAGGGAAATTAGTAAACAAATTTCAAATTAAAGTATCAGGGTGAAAGGAATAGAGATAGGGAAGCATCATGTATACATTAAAACAGACAAATATAGGCGAATCTCTATGTCACTGTTTACATTATAGTACTTCTATCTTATGTAATATAATATAGTTATGATGACTTTCTATATAACAATTTCAGAAAATAATTTAAGGCACTGGTTAATATTTCATATAAATAAATTCATATATGTATGCATATATGTATAATATACAAACTTTTCAAATTACTAATCAAAACTAGTAATTTATTGCTTATGTCATTTTAAACTGTATTTAGGGCTGGCAAGATAGCTCAGGGGTCTAAAGCGCCTCTCAAGGACCGCGGTTGGATCCCCAGCACCACATGCCATGTCAGCCCCTCCCCGCAAGGCAGGCTGAGCTGACCCCCCCCCTGCATATAAAGAATCCGTGATGTGCAGAGAGACACTGTAATAAATAAATAAATTTTTAAAAACTGTATTTATTGAACTTTTCATTCTTTTAAGAAAGGAAAAGAACATGATGCATTTATTCCTCAAATATCTATCAATTAAATATTTAACATTTTTCTGAAACTAGGATTTGAGTGATATCAGTCACATTTTAATGAACCCTAAGTGAATTATATGCTTGGCATATATTAAAATAAAAATATCATGAAGAAGAATATCTTCAATAATTACTAAAAGGTATAAAGTTCTCTCAAATATACTTTTTCAAAGGGTGAAATGTCTATGACACATTATTTTTTTGCCTTTTTTATATATTAATTTTGCTGAGAAAGAGATAGCAATGGGACAGTTTCAAAACAGGTTAGTAGGACAGTTGCAATAATTAATACGTTGCATATTGCTGTCTGTGTAGTTATTTATAGTATAAGATACAGACTTGATATCTTGTCTAAACACTTAGTACAAATCTTTCTTCTCATTGAATTAATAGAAAGTAGCTATATATCTATGCTATTTTGTACATACATACATATATATGTGTGTGTGTATGTGTGTGCGTGTGTGTATACATATTTTTATACAAAATTGTCCTTCATTTCTATCCCCCTTTTTTGATTACTTTTGACAGAGATGGGTATTCCATTGCCATTCAAATACTGTAGGTCAATACACCTATTAGACATTTATCAAGTAATATTTTCATTGACTTGTATAACTCCAATTTTTGCTGCTTGCTTTCTAAGAATAAATATGCAAGTAAGATTTCTGAGAAAAGTATTCTAAGGCAAACTATCAGTGATATTTAAGAATATATTTGAACATATTACTTTTTTTCTGTATTTAGGACGGGGTCTACAGGGTCTCACTCCATGGATAGGACTCTCAGTGATTCTCCTGTTCTCAGCCTTCCGAGTGCTGGGATTACAGGTGTGTGACACAACATCCAGCTGCAATCATCGTCTCAGAGTGTCCCAGGGGTGGGGCCGCACAGCATGCTGGGGATCTAACCCAGCCGCTGCGCTCTGCCTGAGCAGGTGCTTTAGTGTGCTGAGCTATCGGGTGGCCTCATTATTATTAGTATTTTTAAAGTTGATGTAACCCAGAAACATGATACATTTTCTGAAATCCTCTATAATCTCTTTTCTTAGGGTGTTGTAATTTTCCGTGAAAAGATCTTTGACTTCCTTGATTAAGTGAATCCCAAGGTATTTCATTTTCCGCAGTGCTATTGTAAAAGGTATTGTTTCTATTGTTTCCCTTTCAGTGTGCTTGTTATCTGTGTAGAGGAATGCTATTGACTTTTGAGTATTGATTTTGTATCCTGCTATGCTACTGAATTTCCCTATCAGTTCTAGTAGTTTCTTGGTGGAATTTTTGGGGGTCTTCCAAGTAAAGTATCATGTCGTCTGCAAATAGTGATAATTTAACTTCTTCTTTACCTATTCTTATTCCCTTTATTTCTCCCTCTTTCGTACTGCAACATCATGAAACTCAGTTGAGCTCCAAATTTTCTGAACAAGGAGATTATGGAGCCACAGAGGAAAGAGATTGAAGTTCTATAGTGTGCTTGAGGAGAGTCACATGGAGAGAAAACTTTCTCTCAGGCTCTCACAGAGAGCAAACTGGTCAAGCACGGGCTGTGACTCATCCACATGGATGACACAGACAAAGGATGTACAGAATAAGGTAAAAGACTACAAGATAAACCCTGAGGGGACTTCACTGACCACATAAGAAACATAAAGTACATGTGTTGGTATATAAGTCTTGCTCCATCTAGGTCTTACCCATCCAGCAGAAAAGTATAAAAATGAAGTATACATCGCGGGGCCATAATATTAAGCTGAGCTGTAAATGGCTATGGTCGACAACTTCTTGGAATAACTCACTATTGTTGTGGAATGCTGGACTGTGTTGGATTGTGTTGTTGAGTTCAAGCACCTAAGTTAGTTGACTGACAATGGAGTGCCCACCTTTGACAGGTGTAGACAAAGGAAGGGGTATAGAAAGAAAAAATCATGATGTGTGTGTATAGACAGTACAATTGGGATAGATAACGCTGTGCTTCTACATAACTCTATGAGAGGCAAGATTTGCATTAATGGTGGTTGGACAGGATATTATGTTGGCTTCTAGTACTACGGTCATCCACTCGGAAAATAATTATTGAATTTTTGATATAATTCATGTATAAAAAGTAAGATAAGTAACCAGCTACACTCTTAATTTACTGATAAGAGACATCTGCTATAATAATGTCTGAAAGTATAATACCATGTATGCACCTTGTACGATACCAAAACATTATGAAAACATTTGCAATGCATTAATTTATCGAATCTGTCTTGTTAAGGTGTTTTAAAACTGTCTGATTGATATTTGTACTTCAATAAAATAAAAAAGAAA
>PVKA01046493.1:0-14900 GCA_004027165.1 Ctenomys sociabilis
GCAAGCACAAAGGCTTGAGTTCAATCCCTGGTTCCACCAAAAAAAAAAAAAAAAAAAAAAAAAGAATATAAGTTAGGAATTTGTCAGCAGAAAGAAAGTGATTTAAAACATTGCAATGACTAATGTGATATAACAGACTCATCAATAATTACAACAAAATAAGACCCAGTACCAAGTTAAGCAGAGTGCATGTATTATGAATTCATTAGGTAGTAGCCATCTCGGTAACTGTATGCTAAAGAAAAACAGCTAACTTTATAGCAAGATACAGGAAGTGAGTATTCCTAAGCATTGAACTGTGATAGGGGAGAACTTGTATTAGTCAAGTTGAAAAAACAAATGGCCAACTCTTCCAAACAAAAGTGTAATATTAAGGGGCTGGGGAGATAGCTCAGTAGAATAAGCATTGCTGGGCAAGTACTACATCTTGAGTACAGTCCCCTGTATCACAAAAAAAGTGTATTATTACAGATGACTTAGCAAAATGCACATTTACAAATGCAGGAGAATAATATTATTGAGAAGCTGTGGGAAAAAAGTCAAGAAAGACTCAACTACAACCTGGAAAATATGGTATAAACTACATAGTTTACTGCTACACAAACCTAGAGAAGCAAAATTCTCACAGATATGATATTCAGCAAATAGTACTCTGTTTCAGTGGCATAGTATTTCAGAAAGAACCTTGAGAAATTATCTAAGTTATCCACAACTTCTTATTTCCCCCATAGTACACTGGCAGTGGTTTTCACTGATATATCTGCTGGTTCTGAAGTTGACGCGGTCATAAAATATTTCAATTTGTAGGCTTCAACACTGTCCCCAGGAAAGGCCATTATTCAGTCCATTATTAAAAGCCTTCAAACAAATCATGGATTTAGCTTACCTGTGGATGGAACTTTTACCAGGCACTTGGTTCCTGAACAGGGATGGATCATATTAAAGAGTTGCTCTGACAAGTACTTTTCTTCCATAATATGTTCACCCAGAGTTTCCAAAAGTACTTTAGTTTCATTCACTCAAGCACCTGCAGACTCACACTTACAAACTCATATTAAGTCACAAATAATGATCTTTCAATGGTATAACCCACCAGCAGCTATCAATTAATATAATACTATATTTATGAATAGATTTTCTACTAAAAACATCACACGTATTTTGCTTTGTTCTGATCATATAATTCTGAGAGATAAGTATTATGTATTTCCTCTTTAATTGGACTTATTGGAAGATTTTTCCATATCTGATAAAGATCCTTTTCATTTTACATTAACTTTCTTGTTTTCAATACACGTGATCCCCTACATGTTCCATCACTTTGTTCTTGTTGTTCAAGAAGTTAGTTGGGTTGGAATAGGCATATCATCCTTGGTTTTTCCTTGTAGTCTTTCACTGTTAATTATCTTTTGAGCTCAACAAGTCAAGATGACATTTTACTGTTAATATTTGCTTGAATTTCTTTTTATATTTAGGGATCATGATAAACAAAACAATATATTATATCGAACACAAAAGAAAATGGTACTATTAAAAGTTTTGAAAAGTATGAGGCATATGAGATTTCTACCAGGATAATGTAGCATCACGTTTTACACTAAATTTTTAAAAAATAAGTATAAGCAGTGCTCTTAAACAATGATAACACATACTGTAAAACAACTTTCCATCACTATAAGAAACACTTAAAATTCTGGAAATATTTAAACTTTGAAAATTAAAGTTTTATTTTGGTGCACAGTTTCAGAGAGTTCACTTAGCTAGTTCTGTTGTTCAGTTAATTGGACCAACAATTAGCCCTGGTGGATTGAGCCTGAGAAGAGGCAGCACACCATGATAGAAACATGCGGTTGTAGAAAGCGTTTCTCCTCAAGGCTGGAAAGCCAAAGGTATGAAGAGATAAAGAGGAAGAGACTGGCATTCTATATTCTTCTTAAGGGCATGCACCCAATGACCTAAATGTTTCCCACTGCTGAAGCAATTACAGCCATTTGATAGTAGCAAGCTGGACACCAAGCCCTTAACATGTGAGCTGCAGGGGCTCAGCTGATTTCTACCTATACAATTCAGTGAACACAGCATCCAGTAACTAAGTAGTTTGTTATCATTATCAAGGATTATGTAGGGTACCTAATATAGACCTACAGGAAGAACTGTCAATGCAATATATTTTGTTTGTTTACACTGATCTTGATGCGCTCTCTATTATGACAAAGCAATGGCGATTGGTGTTTTTAGCTTCATTATCATCTAAGGAGACAAACTATTATGATATATGCATATGGTCACTAAAATATCAAGTGAAACGATCAAACTTTATGTAGAATTGTGCCATTCACTGGAGTATGAAAACTATAAACTTACAAAATTGTAATGTCCTTTATAAGTTTCTGAAGAATTAACTTGACTTTTTCATACATATTTTATAAGACAATAACTCTTGAAAACATTAATACAAATTTAAAACTATAAATACAATTATATTTTAATGAAGAATTAATAACTTACTGATAAATATTCCCACACTATTAAGTCCACAATATTTTCTCTGTTAAATTAAGTCTTACAGGAAAAATGTTTTTGAGATTTCCAAGTGAAATAAAGATATCTGTTGCCAAGTTTTAAACTCATTTACAGGAATGCATAAAAAATATTCAATTTTAAGAATGAAAAAGGTTTTCATCGAGTTATAACTATCATTTTGATAATTCTTTTCAGAGAAGTATCATTTTGATCTCTCAGTTTTTTTCTCATCAGGAAAGCTAAAATTGTAGCTTAATTTATAAGTATACAGTGAATGGTTTCTAAAATTCTAGGTTTTGCGAACAATTAGGAAATATCTCATCTCTTTTGCTTATTATTGAGTTAAGTTTATTAGAAAAACGTTTTCAAATCATTCACAATGCTAAGTAAAATAATGATGGAAAACAAACATATTTATTATTAATGAAAAATTTACTGTCTTTTATAGTAGATGCTTTCTACTACTTCTGGTATATCTGAAGAAGTGCTCTACCTTTCACACTTAAGGTTCCAGAGTCTCTTATGACCTTAAAGAGAGACCCATAAAGTGAAACTTATATTTGTGTCAAATAATATATATATGCTACCTACTCTTCCACCAGATGACATACTAAAGAGACAAGTCAGTGTGAATTATAAATTATCTTTGTTTCTATTAATGTAGCATTTACTTCTATCTCACAGTGTACCTGGTTTAATCTTTGTGATCTACTTTTGGAAATTACATCATAGTTTCAATTCTTATTAAATTATGTTTCCTGATAGATTGTAGCTATTAAAACATTTGTATTTGTGAACTATGTATTTATAAAACCACTCCTAACCTTTCTTTTGTCTTGTCAGTTTTCTTTTGAGTTGTTTCAGCACTCCAAAAGTTTTAACTACACAAATTCATGTGTTATGGAGACATCACTACTCTTTCCCGTGTAAGGTTTGTCCAGCCCACACCCAAAGGCATAGGGAGGAGGGAATGTGAGCACTTCTGAGTCAGTAACACACTTCTAAAATCTATTAAGACTTAAAGAATCAATGTCTGAATATTTACCAAATAAATTAGGTGTATATGATGAACATTTTGGAGTCAAACTTCTTAGATTCACAGTCCATTTGTCAGTTCATGGAGTTAAGCAAATTCCCAGAGCCTTTTGAGAATGACTTGTTATAACAAGGATTATATATTTTTATTCATTAATGTAACTTATTGAAGTAAGTAGGTAAGGGCTGGCCTGATAGCTCAGCAGATTGCAGGGCTGGCTTAGGCAGAGCTCAGTGGCCTGGGTTCCATCTGAGCTGGCCATACCCCCTGGGCCCACTGAGATGGTGACCGAGACTGGGCCCGGAGGTTGCGCGCCTGTAACCAAGCATTGGGTGGCTGAACACATGAGAATTACTATGAGTCCCATCTATGTAGTGAATCCCTGCAGACCCTGTAGATCCTGTCCTAAATACAGGGAAAAAAATAAGTACATGAATAAATAAATAAGTAAATAGGTAAAATGAATTTGAGTGCAGCATAAAGCCATACTTCAATTTTACTTCATTCTTTTTTATTAAGGTTGGAATTTGAGAAAACTGAAACGTGTTTATTTTCATATCAGAGTTATATTTTACATAATCTATAAATTAGATTTAAATAAAAATATATTTAATTAATTTTTTTGAAAATCTAGTGTACTTCTACCCTATTCACTTGTTTTGTTGAAAAATACCTTTGAAATTATTTGTCTTTAAGATCAGTTGAGAGCTGGTGGCTTTTTGTGGTTATCATATATAATTCCTTCAGAAAAGGGAAAGCACAGACTGTCTTTGAGGGGTTCAAACCTAACCTTCCCACTTCTACCTACAGAAGGAGAATTATGACCTCTACCTTTAGTCAAACATGGTTATTCTCATTCCGAGGCCTTTGTCTGCAAATTACCATGATTGACTTGGTTCCTCCTCTGGTGGAGTGGCCCTCCCTACAGGATTTAATGCCTGCCTGTGATTTACCTTCATAAGTAATATTTCAGCTGTGCCATTTCCTTGCTAGCGAAGTAATCTTTTATTAACTAATGCTCAGGTGAACTTCAATGAATTGATATGTGTCCAATAAAAATTCTATTTTTGCCTTTCTGTTTCTGCTTCACTCTGGCACACAAACATATTTAATGATTTCAGCTAACAATGACTGAAGGCTTTCTTCCCTTTGTGTGCCTTCTAACAACTTCAGTGTCTCATGTATAGCAAATCATATCTTACTTTACTGAAGTCTATCATTTTATTTATTATTTTGTATGAATTTCTCACACCTTCATCAAATTATCGTCCTTCCAATCAGTATATTTAGTTTTACTTCAAAGAATATTCACTTAAATATGCATGAGATAACATAAAATTATCATCTTACATAGATAAAATATGAGGTCTGTTATCCTGAGATAAGATAGTTTCAAAGTAATATGATAATTGTGTAGCTTTAATCATCCACAGAGCATTTAATTTGAATTGACATCCAATTATGCTAACAATTTACTGGAGTTATAGAAAAATTTTGTTTGTTTTTGAAGCATTTTAGGAAATACAATTTTTTTCAAGATGAAGCTCTCGTCTCAATTTCCTCTCTATGTGCAATGTCTAACCCAAATGTCCAAAGGACAGTAGTTGAAAGTATACAGTGTGATTTGCTTTATATCAAACGGCTGTTGGTACACATGTAACCCTAAAGGCTTTACCTGACTCTATTTTTCCTTTGTTTAACTTTTTTAAGTACCTAATACTTTCTCACAATTTGGAGTACAAAGTCACTTAATTTTATTCTTTCCATATGTATGGAGTGGTAATAACTGTCTAAATTTACAGATTCTGAGGTTCAAACTTTGGAATATGGAGTGGGCATGTATACATGTACATGTTTTCCCAAACATGTATTTATTTTTCTATGCATTGATAGATAACAGATAGCTACATTTATATATGTGTGCATATGTATAAAATAATCTCAGTACAAAAAGTTAATTATATTAAAGATTTGGCTTCAAGAAAATAAATAATTCTTTTTCTTTGTTTACTCTTAATACATGTTTGCATTACATAATGTTTTCATTTCTTAGTAGGGTTGTTTCACGTGCCTGATAAATCTGAATTTTTCTTACCTTCCCCTTTCTGCCTCTTCTTTCCTTCTTTCAATTTTTTATTGTTATTAAGCATATTGATACAATTTAGATATTTATGATGATCACATTAATTATAGGGAATTTGTTCCTGTAATGTGACATATCTTGATTACACTTTTATCTCTCTTACTATATCCTCCTTTCAACCTTTTCTTCTTCTTTTTACTTACAAATGTTTTGTTTTCATTATTTCCCTTCTTTTCTCATTTTGGCTTTTTGATTTGTCGCTTCCCAGCCCCCCATCTTAGCTACCCTCCATATTGAATATTTTCTTCCTATTTCACAATTTCTATTACACATTTCATCCTTGTTTGCATTTTGAATTTCTCACACCAGAGAAACAATCTGATATTTGAATATGTGTCTGATTTAACTTAGAAAAAAGTATGGTCTCAGGGTGTATCCGTTTACCCATAAAAGTTTCAAGTTTATTTTCTTGTGGCAGGATACTCACATACTGATCATACATCCTTAATCTATTGTATGAAATATTGTACTCTATTGTATAAAAACCTTTCTTGTGATATGTCATTCATCAGTTGGATTTTTTACAAGATTTGACTATTACAGAGATATATTTGGGTGCAAATATATTTCTGTTGTGTGATGCTTTTAATTTGTTTGGGAAGATACTCATGGGTCAAATGGAATCTATGGTTCTAGACCTTTGAGGAATCTCCACACTGATTTTCACGGAGTTGCACCAATCTATGCTCTCAACAGTGCAGAAGGCTATCTTCTTCCTCACTGTGTCACCAATGTTTTTTTTTTTTTTTCAGAACCGGGAGTTGAACTCACGCCCTTGCACTTGCCAGGGAAGTGCTTATTCCACTGAGTCATCTCCCTGGCTCATGTTATTTATTTTTTTTTAATAACCTTTCTTTTTGGAGAGAGATGGTATCTCAGTGCTGTTTTAATTTGAATTTCTGGAATGACCAAATGATGGTTGATTTTTTTATAAATTACCAGCAGAGTGAAAAGACAATCCACATAATGGAGAAAATCTTTTGATAGCTTTCCTTAGACAAAATGCTAATATTTAGAATATATAAAAACTACAAATTATCAGACCCTAAAACTTAAATACTCCATTGAAACATGAGCATCTGTGCTGGCTAAATAGTTCAGCAGATTAAAGTGCCTGCAAGCAGGCACAGGGGCCTGGGGTTCAATCCTTGGGCCTGCCATGCCAGTCACCCTTTTCCCCCACCTCAGGGGTGTAGAGACTGCAATTGAGACTGGGCGTGGTGGTGCACGCCTGTAATCCTAGCCTTTAGGAGGCTGTAACAGGCGAATCACAGAGTCCACTATAGTAGTGAGACCCTGAATACCCTGTACACCCTTCCCTAAAAAATAAAAATAAATAAATAAATGAAAGAGCATCTCAGATGAAGAGGTACAAATAACAAATTAAAACATGTTATTTTTCATTAGTTCTTTTCTTTTATGTATTTGGTGCAGGGTCTTACTGCACAGCTCAGACTCATAGTGATTTTCCTATAATCCCAGGTGCTGGGATTATAGGAGTGTGCGAGGTGGCCAGCTCTGGGCGCCTGGGGATGAGGCTGGCTTAGCATGTGATGCCAGGGTTTGAACTCCAATCCCTGTGCTTGCCTAAGTAGGTACTTAGTAGGCTGACCTATTTCACTGGCCCCAAAACATATTTTGATATTATTCTTTTTTATGACGTTTTTGCAGTACATTATATTTAGATTCCATATGTGGAGTTAGTACATGTGCCTAACACATCTTAATTATTTTTTCATCTCTTCCTTCTTTTCTTTTCCATCTATTTTTTTCCATCTACTTCTTTGACAAATTTCTATGCCCTCAGTTTCTGTTATTTATCTTTTGTCTTGCTCTTTATTTACCCTTTGGGTTTCTCAGTAAGAGAAACTGTACAATATTTAAGCTTGTGCCTCTGACTTATTTCATATAAAATACAGTCTCAAGGTACAGCCATTTTTTCACAAATGACTCAGCTTTATCATTTTTTATTACAGAAGAACACTCTATTGTCCCTAAATATATTTTTTCTATTCATCTGTTAATGGACATTAACAATCTCATGTCTGAGATTTAGCTACTATGAATTGTGCTGCTATAAAGAAGTTCATTCATATATCATTGTAATGTGGAGCAGAAGAGAAAGAGGAGGAATCTGCAACAGAAGCATAACATCATGACGGAATTATGACAGTATCTATCAGTATTGCTTCTCAATGTAGAAAAGGTATCAGTCCCCCAGTTAAAGACCCGTGCTTGTAGAATGATTCAAGAAACAAAATCAACATTGTGCTGTATACAAGAAACACATTTAAATCAAAATGAAACAGAGTGGGCACCAAAGTCATATAAAAAAATCTAGGTATAGCTATACTACTTCAGATGAAATGGATTTCAAGACCAAAGTGATAATAAGAAGCAAAGGGAGTCACTACAGAGTGTTTAAAGGAACTATCCTACAGGAAGAGAAAACAATTATATATATATATATATATATATATATATATATATATATATATACACACACACACACACATTAGACTGATACTGATAGAGGGAGAAAAACTGATCTCAGGTGGGTGACCTCCAAACGATAAGCTGAACCTCCAAATGACATAAGAAAAAATGGTCTCTGAACCTGACCTATATGAGTTCGTGTTCTCTAAAACTGAAGAATAAATTTTAGGAACAAACAGAGGTTATGAGCAGAATAGATTTATTGAGAGAAAGAAAGCTCCTGTCTTAGACAGGGACAGGAGGGGGGCCCCAGAGGGTAGTTCCCCCAGAAGCTGTCTCTTCCAGGGACTTTTATAGAGGAAAACCATGTGGTGAAGCAGGTCTAAGGTGGGGAAGACATGGGAACTTACTTAGGTGGACAAGAGGTGGGATAAAACCATGGTTAACCAATGAGATTACAAGCACCATTGCTCACGTAAAATTGATTAGGTTCAGGAAAAAAATAGGGAAGCGAGTCACATAGCAAGTGGGCATGAATATGGGACAAGGTCTTTTCCTGTTGGTGGTTGGGCTAGTGACTCATTTAGCCTCTTTCAAAGTGATTGGTACCTATCTAGAATATCAATCTCTGATGCCCATCCCTAAGGAAGTATTTAGCTAGGTTTCTTCTTTTTGTCTTGGTCTTGAGGTGTGGCCCATAGGGAGTGTCTGCTCTTCTAAGTTGCAAAGTCACCTTGTCTGCCATCTTGTCTCCTTCAGGGCCTGACCATGTCTGACTGCCTAGAATATTTCTATCTAACTCCACTGCCTACAACAATTTTAGGTTGAAAAAATAGAAACAGTATGAAATTTGAATGGAAATTTCACACAAATGGACTTCACAGACAACTACCCAGAATTCCACTAAGAAGATCAGAATAAACATCCATTTCAGTAGTACAAGAAAATTTTTGAAAGTAGATCACATACTTATTTACCAATAAGGCAAGCTTAAGTCAATATAAAAGAACTGAAAATTTACCATGAATGTTATCAGATCATACCACAATAAATATAAATTGTTCTTTATTTAAATAATGAGACGATATAACTTCCTGTCTCATGAAAAAGACATTTTCAGGGATTTTTAAAAACTTTGTATTCATTCTTTTTATGAATTTAGAATATTGTAAATTATCATGTAATTATAAACTGTATCCTAACATATGTGGACATTATCTATTCTTCCAGTGGAGAAAAATAAAATAAAAATAAAGCTAAAATAAAAATAAGTTTGTCTAATTTATATGTACTCCTTAATTGTGTCATTAATACATTGCACAACAAAAGGACTGTCTGTGCTTGTATTTTCCATGTGTAGAAATAAGCTGTATTAGCTACTTTCCTTGTTGTTAGGACAAAATACCAAATACCTACCATTTAAAGGAGGTAAGCTATAATCTGACTAATTTTCAGAAGTTTCCTTCCAGACTAACCAAGCTTTAACATTGAAAGAGCATGTTGGAAGGATCTAGTGGAAGACAACTGATGACTTAATGGCCACCAACATGTAGAGAGAAAAGAAAAGAGCTGAGAAGGGAGTTATGCTCCACTCTGGCAGCTCACACTCCAAGCGATCACCTCTCATGGCCATGCCCCACCTGTTAACAGCCTCTGAGTAATAAAGCCCCCAAGATTCTATCGCCTTCCCAAAGCACCACCTGTGAGCACAAGAGGTCTTTGGGGACAGTCTCCATGTAAAGCATAACAGAAACAATGGTTTAAGCAAATATTTGACTATCTAAAAGTTGTATTTTCAGGTATCCATCTGTGGAAAGAGCAAAATTCTGTATAAATGCTCATCAGACAGTTCACTGTAAATAAGATTAATCCTATAAATTGTTGGTAGGGTGTATAATTTTTTATTTGCCTTATCTTATTTTTTTCAATTCCTTATTCTTTGTTTTCTTACTTTTTTATTTTTTTCTATTTTCTTTTTTTCTTCCAATTTTGATACACACAACTGCAAATATGAACTAATTTGAAGGCAACACTATGCATTACAAAAAATACTGTGAAATTTATATTTTGTTTACTGAGATTCTGTATCACTTGTAATCTTTCTGTTTTAATGTTTTGTTCTCTGCTCAAAAAAGAAAAGGGTCATGAGAGATTTTTATAAAATTCGTATGTCTAATTCAGTATATATTGTATTATATATAATCTCTCTGAAATGATAAATATATATATTTATAGATGCAGACATATGAAGCATATTTGATATTTTTAAGTGGATTATAATGATATGAATTTTTTTTGACTTGAAATATACAGGATATTCATGTTCAAAGAAAATTATTTCTGGCAGAATATTTCTTCCAAATCAATTTGCAAGATAACTAGGAAACAAATTCCGACACAGTAAATTCAATGTGACTAATTTTACAACCTACTGATAGACTTTTGAGACACTAAAGTTACTGCAACTTTCAAAATATGTTATACAAATCATGTTAGATAGCACCTTTACTGTGTAAAGTTCACAGCAACCTACTGGTTCCAGCATCCTTCATTATTATGGTTTGATAATGTAAAAAATAAAGTCCTTCTAACCAACTAGTACATTTTGTTAGCAGGACAAACTTAATGTTTAACTCTAAGTATATTTTCTAGTCTATAATACCACATATTGCATGAGAATTTTGAAAACACTTGTGGCATTCTTTGCTATTATACTTTTCCAAATAAATTATTTGGTATTTAGTATTTAAAGTCTAGTAAAACACCAAATTAATTAAGAATCTTAGCTAGAGGTACAACACTCAAATCATATTTTTATGGTCTCTGTGGTTAGCAAAAGGTATAACTATGTAAATCATAAAAGAATTAAAATTATGTTATGGCTTGTGTGAAGATGTTTCCCCAAATCCCTAATACAGTTTTAGCTTGGGCTTTGCAAAAGTGATTGGACTAAGCATGTGTCCTGCTAGGATTAAGTGTGCAGACTTGATTAAGGGTGTGCGGTTACTGAATTAGTCCACTGCTTGTTTTGGCAAAGCTCGGTGTGGCGAGCGGGAAGGGCCGCTCCCGATGTGGGCTGCACCAGCCAGTGGACAGATGTCTTGGATGGGATAAAAAGAGCGAGGCAGGCTGCTAGTGCTGCTGCTTCGCTCCCTGCTGATTGGCTGCCTTCTGCCTATGAGCTGCTTATCGTATGTGATCCGCATCCACCAGCCTTCTCTTCCTAGAGGATAGAAAACCGTGGACCAAATCCTACAAAATGCAGGCTACAATGAAGCGTCCCTCCTGAAATATCTCAAGTGCAGTGAGTATCTTTGCTGTAAGAAAAATACAATAATTGAAATCCACTTTTCTTACTTTCTACTTGAAAGGACATCTATTAAAATTTGCTTAGAAGAAATCCTTTTGAAATCTATTTGTTCGTTTACATTTGAGTAATTCATTTTGTCTGTCTTCTTGCTTTTTTATTTTCAAAGTAATTAAAATTAAAAAATATTAGCGAAGATACAGAATTTCACTAACCAAAATCATAGGAATTTAATAATAGTTGAAATAATGCATACTTTCTTCAGATTAGTTGTTCAGATTATTAGATATCAGCATGAAAAATTGGTCAAAAATAAGATGAAAATATATACATTCATTGTTCCATAAATTTAATAAGCTAATGAAAATCAGCAGTAGAATTATTCATATATATATATATATATATATATATATATATATATATATATATATGCGCAGGGCGTGGTGGTGCATGCTTATAATCCCAGCACTTGGAAGGCTGAGGCAGGAGGATTGTTATGAGTTCGAGACCAGCCTGAGCTACAAAGTGAGCTTAAGGCCATCCTGAACTGCATAGGGAGACCCTGTCTCAAAAAGACAAAAACAAAAACAAAAACAAAAAAAAATATATATATATGCACTTACCACTTGCCAGTGAAGTGTTTATTCCACTGAGCTATCTCCCCGTCCCGTTTTTCTTTTCCCAGATTTCATTTGTTTTTTCCCTATAAGCAGTTTTTTCACTTTCACTTTCTACTGTACTTTCAGATTTTATTTAATCTTTCAAGTTCTTACAATAGGGAGACAATATGATGTTGAAAAATGAGGTTCTGATTTATTTCACTTATGTGTATAGTCTCTAGTTGCATTCATTTACCTAGAAAACTCTGGAGTGTAGTTAGTAATAGTAATAGTCCACTGTACAAAATCATCATATCTTTTTATCCATTGCTCTCTTAATGTGTATTTGTGTTGTTTGCAAGATTTACCAATGACGAATTGTGCTGCTATAAACATAGGTGCACACATATTGCTGCAGTATGATGTTTTCAGTTCCTCTGAAAAAATATCCAGAAGAGGAATAGCTGGGTAAAGCTGGGCATGTCATCCTACGTTTTTGAGAAATCTCAGCACTGATTTCCATAGTGGTTGCATCATTCCACACTGCCATCAACAATGGAGATGGGATCCCTTTAATCCACAGCCTCTCCAGCATGTGTTCATTTTGGGGGGATAGCATTTCTGCTGGGATGAATGGAATTCAAGTGTTATTTTACCTTACGTTTCTGAAATGGCCTCTAATTCTGAACATTTCTTCATATATTTAATGGTCATTTGTATTTCTTCCACTGAGAATTGTATGTTCACTAAGATTCCTATTTCTGATTGGGTCTTCAATTTTTAGGGCCTTAATATCTTAAATTTTATCACAGTAGCTTTATAGTAATTTTCAAATTGGGGCTATGATGTTTCTTGCCTTTCCTTTGTTGGACTAGATTTGTTTTGATATTCTGCTCTGAAAAGCCATCTTTGCATTGTTCCCGGACGCCTCCCTGCTGGCCGCAGCCACCTCCGCCGTGGTCTCTGGTGCTGTCTCACCAGAGTCCTCAAACTCTCGCTTTCTTTTTCACCCGCTGCACCGAACCACCAGCGTGCCCCATCATGTCCTACGCTGCCATGGACACCAGCTCCGAGATCACCACCAAGGACTTGAAGGAGAAGAAGGAGGTCGTGCAGGAGGCGGAGAATGGCAGAGACGCCCCCGTGAAAGGGAATGCTAAGAGGAGAATGGCGAGCAGGAGGCGGACAACGAGGTAGACGAGGAGGAGGAGGAAGGTGATGGCGAGGAAGAGGATGGAGATGAAGATGAGGAGGCAGAGGCAGCTACGGGCAAGCGGGCAGCTGAGGACGACGAGGATGACGACGTGGATACCAAGAAGCAGAAGACCGACGAGGATGACTAGGCAGCAAAAGAAGGAAAAGTTAACTAAAACAAGGCCACGGTGACCTATTCACCCTCCACTTCCCATCTCAGATATTCTGATATTCTAGGTCTATGCCCTTTTCAGCTATGCTGAGCAATTCTTTCATGCTTGTTGTAATTTCCTGTTTTCTACCTGATGGAGTTGCTTCTTTACTTCAGTTGCTGTCATTTCAGAAATTTCAGGTGTGTGACTTCCAAGTTCTTCTATGCCCATATTTCCTGTATTTGTTCTAGATGGGATGGAGGCTTCAGATTTTATTTTCCTCCTCTGTTTTGACATTACCGAAGCTCCTGAAGCTCACAGGGCTCAGTGTTGCTCTTGTGATGGTGAGTGGTGTGTGGATCGTGAGTCTCCTATAGTTCCCTGAGGCCCAGTGTCACTCCTGCTAAGGTGGTAGGGTCTGATACAGCTTCCAAAGTTCCCTGGGGCTCAGTGTCATTTTACGTTTTGTTGGAAACACTTTTCAGTGTTTAGAAACTTTGCAGTGCAGGGCTGGGGAGATAGTTCAGTAGAATAAGTGCTTCCCTGGCAAGCACAAGGGCCTGACTTCAACCCCCGGTTCCACTAAAAGAAAAAGAACCTTTGTAATGCAGAGGTAAAAATATCAAGCTTAATTTAGGCTGGAAGGCCAATTGATGGAACCTGTAAAATAAAAAAATCTATTGTAGTAACAATGTGAAAGGTTTTCTCAGATCATGAAAAAGTTTGAAAATAGAATGATTATTTCTCCTTAATTCAGTTGGGTAGGGTATGAGATCATATTGAAGCCTCAGCTTTAGATTGACTCATTTTTTATCACATATGAAGTGGTGGTGAAGGAAAGAGGCAGAGTCAAGACCTACAAATCCTAGGATTGAAAACTAAAGATCGAGATTCAAAACTAAGACTTTCAGTTACAGAAAATTGTGAGAGGAACTGGGAGACGAGGTAGCGATCAGCACGTGGCCTGGGTGAGTTTAGCCGAGGACGACGTGAGCTGTCGCTGTTCCTTACACGCCTGGTCGAGGTGCTGGAGACTCAGACTAACAGAAAACGTGAAATGTGCTTTAGAACAAGACATTTTCTTAGTTTCCTAATTATAGTAAAAGTTTCATGGATTTTTAATTTTTTATTGGTGTTGAAAAATAAATTTCAGGGGCTGGTCAAATAGCTCAGCAGATGAAAATGTCTGCAGGCAGGGACAGCTGCCTGGAGTTTTATCACTGGGCCTGCTGTGCCGGCCCCACCCTGGGCATGCTGAGATGGCAATTGAGAATAGGTGTGGTGGTGCACTCCTGTAATCCCAGCTCTTGAGAGGCTGTAAGCAGGAGGATCACTATAGGTCCTATCTACAAGTGAGATCCTAAACATCCTGCAGACCCTTCCTAAAATATGGAAAAAAAATTAAAAAGTAAAGTTCTAGTTCAAAAAAAAATTATTTGCAAAACAAAGTATCTTGTAGTACAACAAAATGAATGAAAGAAAAGCAGCAATGCAGGCAACAAATGCCATT
>PVKA01046494.1:0-14903 GCA_004027165.1 Ctenomys sociabilis
GACAGTTACAATAATTAATACATTGCATATTGTTGTCTTTGTAGTAGTTATTCATAGTGCAAGATGCAGACATGATATCCCGTACAAACACTATTAGTACAAATCTTTCTTCTCATTGAATGAAGAGAAAGTAGCTGTGCATCTATCCCAACTATATGCTTTTAAATCTTCTACTTTAAATATAACATTTGATATACTGCAATTTAATTACAACTATATGCCCTTTACGCACAGAAAAATTGTTAAAAATGTCTAGTAAACTGTGCATAGCTACCTCTGGGCAGTGCAAGTGTTTGGAGGAAGCATGGCCTTTTTGGTAGTTTTTGGTAGTTTCCAAACCATTCTATAGCTTGTATTGCACCCAAAATAAAAGTGTGACTTTCCAAAGGAGTTAGAACATTGTTTATGACTTCTCTCCTTAGTTCAAGCTCTTGGTACAATTTTTTCTTTTGGCACCAGGAACCACATGAGAGTTCTATGGAAATTTTTGCCAACGCACCTGCGCTGGAGGCTTAAGTTGTTTTCCACTTTATTTTTCTCTTTGTGGCATGTCCAGTTCTATTTGGAAAATTCTTCACTTTCATCTGATGCAGAAATTATTCAAAGATGCCAATTTCATGGGACTTTTCTCCTTTTCTCTGTCTCAGCAGAGTTTTTCAAAACTGTGAATAGCTGCCCCCAAAAGAAATACTGACTGCATCTGAGTATCAGGCTGTTTGCAGGTGGATGGTGCGTCCCAAGCCTAGGGAAAATTCCTGTAGGTGCAGAACTTCTCCAGGATATCATATGGCATAGCCAATAGTGTAAGGAAATTCCAGAGACTGAGGAAATGGTAAGCAGGGGAGAGGACTGAGAATTCTCCTTGCACTTGGCCCCTTTGTGGCCAGTCTTTACTAGAAGAAAAGAACAGGTGCAGGGGGAGTGTCCCCTCCGAATATGTTGGTTGTATTCAAGCTTTTCAACCAGCCCTCTGAAAGGAATTGGATGCAGAATGAATTCAAAAGCAGAAAGAAAATAACGAGATAGAATATTTCTCAGAAGATTTAAGAACAAAGATCCTCCCTTCTCCCCCTCCCAAGCAAAGACCATAAATTACAGGCAAGTATTTAGAAAGCAGAAATCTCTTCATTCAAATTAATTTTTACTGAATTGAGCACAGACATTTAGGCATATTAGGTATTTGGTCAAAACTGATTTCAGACAAAGGATACAAAAGAAGTCACATATTTCCTCATAACGAGGCACTTTAGTGTCTTCATTGTGTTGTGGTGTCAAAGGCCCCTCTATGTTCAGGTGGGCTCCAGAAGGGGAAGAGAAATCAGTTGAAACTGCTATGCACAATTTATATGCTAGCAGCAGGAGTATATGACGGATAGGTGAAGTGCAAATTTCCACCACCCTCCTCAATACTGGTGAGATCTTTGTCTCAGTATTAACAACACAACCTGAACTGGGTTTATAAGGAAAACTGCCAAGAAAGATAGCTGCATGATCACCATAATGAGTTGGAGAAATTAATTCACTGGCTCTCTACATTTTCAAACATGGGACACTATTAAATCTCAAAAGCCTTCTCCAGCACAATAATGACTGTACTATTGGTGCATGCATGCACAAGGGTGTGTGTGTGTGTGTATGCTTCTGTCTGCTGGGGATTGACCCAGGAGTTCAAGCATGTTGGGCAAGAGCTCTCCTACTGAGCTAACACTGTAGTGCAATAGTCATAATTTTATGAGTTATTTGAAAAGAAGTACATCAGGACTATATGCCAGTATGAATAGAGTTATAATTTGAAATTCAGAAAGTTACATTTGCCTAATATGTAGTAACTGGGAGTACACATGTTCTGCTGTGGATTCAAGGCTCACTTGCAGCGTTACTGCATGCCTGCAGTGGTCTAGGGATTCTAGGAGATTCTGGACTCAACATTTGTGGTAGTTATCTGTGCTGTTTGCCAAAAATATCTGGTTCTCTTCTTCATTGGTGCAAAGTAGGGTTACACTTCCCTGACTCTTTGAGTTATGAGGAATCATGTGACTTGCCTTGGCAGATAAACTGCAACCGGAAGTAATAGGCATCATTTCCTGCCTGAAGCTTTCAGGAGCCAAATATGTTTTGTCTGGGTTTTTTGTCCATTCCCTGACATAACCCTGGATGGTCAAGATCCCATCTGCCAGTCTTTGAGAATGACACAGGAAATTACATAAAGGAAAATGCCCAATTACCCTTGGCTAAACAAAAATGATTTTAAAACATTAGCTCTAAATGACCGTGTGTTATGCCAGAATGTTAGAGCTATTTGTTACTGTAGCATCTGCGCAGTCCTTCAGGATGGACAGTTCCTGGCTCTTTGGGGATAGATTCTCCAAATCAGCATACAAATGGCTCATGCCAAAGTCATGTGACCCGGTTAGCTTAAAATCTTCCTTTTCAACTTCTGAATCCCCACTAAAGACTCCTAAGTGTTTTTCCAGATACTGAACCATCTTCTATGGGATTTTCATCTTTAGGCAGGTTCTACCTTAGTCCAAAAGTTTTCTAGCCATCAACTCAGTCAATTTTCATAGTGGACAGAAAGGATACACAGAAGTAATCACACTAATAATAAAGCATGTGAGGCTGAATAGGAGGGCAAAAAGAAGAGAATGCTCATGCGGTATGGATGGAAGCCAGGTAGGTCTGAGGAAAGAATATTGACCTGAAGCAATCAATGTTTCTTCTAGAAAAAGCTGCCAACACTTTCAACTTCAGTCCTTCCAGTTTAGTTACCGGTCCTTGGGTGTCTCATCAGAACTGCTCTAGGCTGTCTTCTTCCCCACTCCCATTCCCTGTCTCTCTTTTGGTTAATATCCCAGATCTATCAGGCAAGTCTACATTCTCATTCCATTCGAGTGATTATGGCACTGACATCCCTAAAGCCCACTTTTAAGGTCCCAGTGTGCAGAGAGCAGGGTCTAACACTATTCATGATAGACTGCAGAGTGTGTCTTTCTTCCCAGGTAAAATATCCGTTAGCCATACTCTATGTGTTGGGATCTTCTGGGAAACTCTGAAATATCTTGAAGCCACTCAGTTATTTAGATCACATTTTGGAAATAAATGTCTCTGAAAAATTTTTTAGTAAAAACACTTCTTTGGCCATCTGGAGTCTTGGAAAATAACCAGAGATAATCTTGCTTCTAGAAACTTTCCACATTTATATGTATGTAAGGCCAAAAAAGGAATTTCTTTTCTCTCTAATAAATAATTCCATATTTATTACCAATATAGCTGAACCAAACTTATAATCTCTGTATTCTTTTGACTGCCTTTTGTATTAAGTATCCTTATTTTGCAGTAGTATAAGAAATTTTAACTTTTATTTTGCATAGTATAAGAAATTTTAACTTTTATTTTGCATAGTATAAGAATTTTAACTTTTATTTTGCAGTAGTATAAGAAATTTTAATTTAGAGCTCTCAGCTCTGAAAGCAATAGGTTAAAAACACTAAAGTCCAACAAGCTTTCTCTGAATTTACGGCAGAGTACAGCAAGAGTCACAGACCAGTTTCACAACAGCCTCAAAAATGCACATTACAGCCATTACATGCAAGCATTAGTATTTCTAAAGTCCATGTAGCAACACTGGTAAGTATCCTTTTGTGCAAAACACATTCCCACAAATGTAGCATCCAAGAGCAACATGCATTCAGTGTCTCCCAGTTCCTGTGGAGCAGGAATCCAGCTCAGCTTAGATGTGGCTTGTGTTCATGTCTCAAAATAATGTTACTGAGGTGTTTCCAGGTTGTTTCCTGTATGGAGCTCATGGCTGTCCTCCAAGATCATGCAGTTGTTGGTAAAATTCAATTCTGAAGCTCTGGGATGGAGCTCCTCATGAATTGTTAGCTCTCACCTGGGAGCTGCTCTCAGCTCTGAAGCCACCTGCTGCACTCTGCCATAAGCACTGTGAACTTACTCTCTTATGCATACTTCTGACATCAAGTGTGTGCTGTGTTTCCTCACACTGGCTAGTTCCCCAGCTTTCCCTGCACTGACTGAGTGTCTGATCACTCTGCAACTCTGACACTAGTTAGCATCACATTCCACAAAGAAAACAGGATCGTCCTATAAGACTGTCCCATTTCATATGATGATCACAAGTGGTGGGTCACTAGGATATTGACTGGCAGGCTATAAATTTACTGTCCTTCTATCACTCCTTTGAGGCTCAGTAATTTGTCAGGATGGTTCACAGAACTCAAGAAATAATTTTCCTTGCATTTACAGCTTTATTGTAAAGAACACAGATAAAGAAGAGGTAGCTTCCATCCTATGAAGTTAGGGATCCTGATCTCCTAGCACATGGATGTGTTCTGTCTCAGAAACTCATAAAATCTCATTAAAAGATTAACAAAGCCCCATCTTCAGCACCCTGTTCCCCTTCCCGTGGTCAGTGGGTGGGGCTCTAAGTATCAATCCCCCAATTAGTTGTTCTCTCTGATCATCGGCCTCATATTGAGTAACCAAAAATCTTACCCTGAAATCATCTTATTTGGCACAAACTCAGATGTGACAAAAGGGGCTGCTTATGAGTAACAAAAGATGACACTCCTATCAGTAGGATCATGCAAAACCTTAGACACTCATGTCTGGAAGCAGTGGCTAAGATCAAATATTGTAACACGAGATGCTCCTATCCCTTCCATCACTTGAGAAATGGCAGAGGGCTGAATATGTATTTCTTCTACCACAGTATCACAGGCACCTCATGCTCTCTTCTAGAGCATGGCAGCAGGCTTCTTTCAGGGAAGAAGTGGAATTTCTCTTTAAAGTTATTTCCTGATTAAGTCAGGCCCACCCACAATCACCTAACTTTGCACTAACTCAAAGTGAACTGGCTTGAAACCTTAATTACATCTAGAAATTTCCATAGCACCTGTCCACACTCAAGGGGAGCCTTGAGGGGGTAGCTCACTAAGGATGTTTTTGATTGTGTCAGCTACATCTGTTTTTACAGTCAAAAATAAAAAAGAGTAATTTTTGCATACTTTCTTAATACTGGAATGGCTCTGTGAGACACCACCACCACCACCACCACCATCATCATCATCCCTGCCTTCATCCACAGGCAAATCATCCTGTGGGTGATGGAGAAAGCATTTTAAGGATTAGCCTTTCTGCCTGCCTGCCCCATCCCCTGCCCACTGTATTGGGTTTATGGTCACCAGCTGTATACTTCTGACTCACATTCAGCCTGTTCCCAATTATGACCCCCCACACACCTCCTGTAGCATTGTGAAAGTCCTAGTTAAGGTCCACCTGAAAAATCAAAGCTATTTTCTTTAACTAAGAATTCACTTACCTGATGAGATTCTAAAAGACTCCTCCATCCAACAACGGTATAGTAATACTGTGTCCTCAGGTAGGGCTGGTGGTAACTGCTTGACATGGATGATATTAGTGATTTTCTGAAGGAGGGCCATGCATGAAGGTTAGGGAAGGTCTCACTAGATAGATTTTAGGCGCTAGGCAGTAAGAAAATCCTTCCTGTTTCTTTTTTTCATTCACATCTTCAACTCTTTTCCAGCAAATTGAAGTAGAGGAAACATGAGATGCTTATTTTTTATAGTTTAGCAGTAATCATGATGTAGATTATCCAGTAAATAGCAGACAGAGTCAAAATAAAGATAGAGTATGATAGATGTATTGAGCAGTATGCTAAAGAAAAACACCCAGAGGAATTTTTTTCTATATAAGTTTCTACTTTTCTTAGATTCCACATTGATATGTTTTTCTCATTTAGGTTCACTAAGTAATGTTTATTATTAATTCAAATTCTCAATATTGAAGGGGAGATATTTCCCAGATGGTTGACATGCTGCTCTGTAGGTTCATAAATTTGGAAGAGTTTTGATTAACACTGACAGAGAACCCTTTGAAAACATATGGCTGTATATACATCATGTCAGTTCTAATAAGATGACACATCCTTCTTCACTTTTCCCTAATAAGATGAGTTCAGATGTATTTAAGAAACATGATAATATGTTGTTGATTTTTCTTTAAGGAAGAAAATCTCCTGAATAAAAATAAATGATTTTGTTGTCAGAGCAGACGCTGAAAGCTTAGCAGAGAGTGGGAATTTTTAAAAAAGAAGAGTGCTATCTCCAAGCACTTTTTAGAGAGTCAATTAACATGTTGTAAACCTAAAGTGATGTTTGACGCCTCGCATTTCCCTTTGGTGGCTCTGGCCCTGACTCCCACTCCCCGACTGATGCATTTCCTTCCCGCAGGTTTCAGACTTGGTTTCTGCTAGCTGCACTGATTACAATGATGCCCCTTTGGCTGCAAAATGTGCTCATCCTCGGTAGCACACAGTTTCAAATGAACCATTGCCACTGTTTCTTAGACGGATTTATTTCCATTTGTTTTGAAACCCATTATAATGAATACATTTTGAGAATTTTCACATCTGTTCTTTAAAATATATCTGGAAGTATAACAAATATGGAAAGCAACGGGCCATTTTGGAAAATCTGAAAAAAATCCGTGTCTTTTGACCCGTAATTCTCCTTTTAGAGATTTGCCATAAGGAAATAATTTCATACATGAAGAAAAATTTATTATCAAGGATATTCCTAATACTATTATTTATTATAGCAAAATATTCAGGAAAGACTTAAATTGCCAACAAATGGAAGAGACCAATACTAAATAAGTGTTGGCCGTTCGCAGGATGAAGAGCCATTGCAAATCATTGATGGGCTGGAGGATAGTAAAATAATAAGCTGAATTGCGAGATGATACCCAAGCCCAATACTCATGAAATGTACCCAGTCAGTGTTTAATGAAAGCTAAAAATTCATCAGCAACAGCCAAGGGAAGGACATAGACTGGTATCACAAACTACAAAGGATGGGCAGCCAAAGAAAGAGACAAACTGTTCTCCTGCACTAGAGCCAACCGTGGCCCCCAACTCAGCACCAAGAAGAGAGAATGTAATAATGAAATTCTGAGCTGTCTCCTTCATTTGGGAGAAGACTGGAGGGGCTGAGTAGGTAACATGACGGAGATCCTGGGGAAGCTCTATGAATTTAAATCCCTTAGTATCACTTTGGCAGCATCAGAGTAGGGAGAGGCTGTCCAGCCCTATTGTTCTCACTTCGTCAACTAGGAGAAAGCCAGGTGGGCCACAGAGGCGAGAGCAGCACCAAGACCCCCCTACGAGTCCCCTGCATCTTTCCATTCTCTTGCACTGTTGGTGGAGGGACTCTAAGGCATGACACTGTCCTTCACAGTTCATGTGCTGGAAACTTAATCCCCAAGTGCAACAGCATCAAAAGTTCAGGCATTTAGAAGGCAATCAGGACAAAAGGGCCCTGCCTGTCATGGACGGGGATTAAAGCTGTTTGCATGGGAGTAATTTTGAGGGAGCAGCTTTCTGATCCAAAGATGATCCTCCTCTTTTTGTTCTTTCACCATTTGCCCAAACATTATACTGTATATCAAGATGGAAGATGGTACTCCCCTTGACATCAGTCTTGTCAGCCTCCAGAACTGCAAGAAATAAATTTTTGTGCTTTATAAATTACCCAGTCTCAGGTTAAACTGTTATAGTAGCACAAAACAGACTAAAGCAGAATAGCTAACAAGCAACACTTCGTCCTAAATTAGAGTATTTGCTCAACTATGTAAATAGTCTTTAGAAAAAAGAGAGGTAGAGGCAAAAGAGAGAAGACTGGGACAAAGCACAGATGAGAAATCCAGGCTGGAAGAAAAGCATGTAAAGTTGTCAGAAGAAATTGTTGTGAATGGGGCCAGCCAAATAGCTCAGTGGATTAAAGCGCCTGCTTAGGCAGATGCAGCTACTGGGTTCTGATCCCCAGCGTGCTTCACCAGCCCCACCCCTGGGGCGTTCTGAGAGGGCGAATGACACTGAGTGTGGTGGCACAAGCCTGTAATCCCAGCTCTTGGGAAGCTGACAACTGGCAGATCAATACGAGTCCACCAGTCTGTGTAGCGAGACCCTGTGGACACGCTACTAAAATGCAATAAATAGATAAATAAATAAGAAATTTTTCTGAATGGTTAAGTTCTTCACGCTATAGAAGAACTTAGAACTATTAGGATTAACAAGAAAAGAAATTTATGTACAAAGTTTTAAGTTGCTAAAAGGGAGAAAATATTGAAATCATTATTGTGAAGAGAGAGAGAGAAGTGAAGCGAGCGGAGCAACTAGAAGAAAGAGAGGATGGAGGTGGCCCGACTCAAGGAGCGAGGAGCGTGATGCTCGCAAGGAACTGGGAGTCCTGCTGAGACACAACAGGGAAGAACAAAATCTTGGACACCAAAGGGCGAGAGCTGCAGATTAAATGAGCACCTGTGTTTCAGAGAGACAAGGTCTGCTAACTGAGCACCTGTGGTGGACACAGGTTAAAAATCAAGAGTTCTTCAAGCTAGCAGGGAGAAGTCAGCCACCAGCGCCGAGGCCGTGGCAGCCTGGGCTTCAGCCTGCTGCGGTTCCCAGCGGCCGGAGAAGAGAGCCCTGTTAACAAAATTCTAAAAAAAATCAAACAAACAAAGATTTGCTAAAATGTTATGATGCAATTAATTTTTTTACTGTAAAAATTGAAAACGCTTTCTCAAACATGAAAAAATGAAACATAGCATCTGTGAAATGCTTTTGAAAGAATTCACAACAGACTGAGCAAGCCAGTCAAGATAAAGCAAATATAATTTTAAATCTAGAAATGTGGTTTTAAAGATGATGAAGATGATTAATCTAACTAGACGACTAACAACATGCTAAGATAAATAAATATTTGATTGCAGATTAGAATATATGCATTAAAAATCTGCAAAGAGGCTAGAAATCAATATAATCCATAAAAATAGAAGGGCTAAGGAGAAAGATAAAAAATATATAAAAGAATTGATCTTACCTCTATCAAAAATGCTTATTCAAAACTAACATGTAATTTAAAAGTGTAACTGCCACTTAAAGTGCTTTACAATATTTCTTGTAAAATTTATATTTGTAGTTTAGGAAATAAACTACTCTTTTTTAAAATTTTTAAAACGTACTTAGTACAGGGTCTACAGAGCCTCACTACACAGATCAGACTCACAGTGATTCTTCTGTTTTCAGCCTTCCACACACTGGGATTACAGGCTTGTGCTACCATGCCCTATCTCAATCCCAGTCTGAGTGTGCCCCATGGGTGGGGCCAGTACAGCAAGCGGGAGATTGAATCTGTCTGCTGCACTCTGCCTAAGCAGGTGCTTTAATCTGCTGAACTATTTGACTGGCCTAAGAAATAATATTTCTTACAATAAACATTTATTTGTGTTTTAGAGACTCCAAATTTACTCAATTTCTTTTCATTATAATGTAAGATCTTGGATTAGACCAAGATCATAATAAAGGACACCAGTAAAAAGAAAAAAGTAGTAAAATTCAAATGGAATCTGGAGTTGAGTTCGTAATTCTGTATCACTGTTGAGTTTTTTAGCTGTGACACATGTACCATGGTAACATAGATGTTATTATTAGCAGAATCTGGGTGAGAAATAGATGGAAATATTATGTGTCACCTTTGCAATTTTTCAGTTAAATCTAAAATCTCTGCAATATTACAAGTTTCCTTTAAAACTTTGATATTGTATCTGTCTGTCCTTTCAGCTAAATCTTTGTGAAGAATAAAGTCTAAGGCTGTGTTGATTAAAATTTAACATTGATTACTTCTAGGTAATTGCCTTCAGGATGACTTAGTGTTTTATCTTTTATATTTTAGTATTGATTAAAACAAATGAAGTATATGTGAGAAAGAAACATCCAGAAATGGGCTTTTAGCTTATTGGCGAATAAAAATATTGCATTCTTTCTTTTTTAAATTTAATTTTTATTCATTTTGATGAGGGAAAAAAGACAGAATAGCAATGAATCTGCTTCAAAACAGGTTAGTATGGCAGCGACACTAATTAATACATTGCATATTGTTGCCTTTGTAGTACTTATTCAGAGGACAAGATGCAGACATGATATTTTTAATAAATAAATAAAGTTAATAGAAAGTTACTTATTTAAAATTTTTAAATAGAAACAAATAAAATAATGTAAATGAATAACAATACGAGAATGGCTTACAATATATCATGAAAAAAGTAGACAACAAAAAAGTTAAAATTTTATTTTTAAGACTATATTTATGAAAAAACGACTGGGAAAGCACTCCATTAAATCATTGCTTGAGTTTGTCTCAGGATTAATAATTTTTATTTTCTTCTTTATACACTCATAATTTTTACACTGATTTAACAATGAGTGTACATTTATAATGATTGAAAAATATCCATTACACTTTTACAGTTATCCAATGAAGTTCAGACTGGCAGTTGGCGAGTCCACTGGAAAAGTTAATTAAAGCAGTGAATCATAAAATGTGATACATACATACCTTAAAGATTTAATTTTAACTTAAAACACATGGATGTTCATTCACTTGCCACTCTTTTGATGTTGAGCCAAAGCTCTTTCTTTGTGCTGGGATCTGCAGAGCCAAGTTCCAAGGGATCTTTCTTTCACAGCCACCCATAATGCATCATCCAGAAGGTCCAGATTGGTTTATTTTTGAGGTGTAATGAGCCCTTTAAGACACTTCCAAAGCCATTTTTCTACATTTTGACTCTTCTCCCAGGCTTCAATGTGTTTCACACATACTTTGATAGCAATTTATTGAGCAATTTTTTGTTATTCAGCCTTTCACCAGCTTACCCAGGAGAATATCACTAATAAGCATATAATATTAGTGTGATCAATTGGTAGTAAACTAGCTTGAATAGGTGTGAGAATACACAAGGCTGACTCCTGGTCACTGCAACTGGTAGGAATGAAAATCTAGGGCTTCATCCAAAGTAGCCTTGGGTACAGACATTCAGTGTTCTTTTGGCAGCAACCCAGAGGCTTTACCAAGGAACCAGACAGCTTTACCTGACCCAACAAGCTGATGAAGCAGAAGATCATTAGCACCGTATATGAAGGAAGATGTCAGACTCAAATACAAGTCCTGCTACCTGAAGAGCAGCGGGAAGCAAGCTCCAGGCTTCTTTTAATTCTGCTCTTCTCTTCACTTTGGACTGTGTTGCTATCATTTCTTCTCTCCTGGCTCCACTTTGCTCTTTGAACGTCAGATACAAATGAATGACAAACAGTTCCCTTGGGACGCGCTAGTTGGTTTCACATTGTAAACTGGTAATGCTACTTTTATTGTATGCATAGGAAATGGCCCAAGATCTTTGACTACTAACTAGTGTGTCCAGGACTCAGCTAACACTTAGGTTCCAAACCTAATGGTGCTTCTCTAATGACCCATGATCATGACCTTCACTAGTGATATAGGGCTGGTGATTAAAGAAGAGTGAAAGTATACAAAGAAGGTACTTTTATAGGTGAAATAAGTCACACACAAAAGATTAAATTTTGCATGGTTTCTTTTATATGAGAAACCCAAAGTATAGATAATTTACAGAGCAAAATAAAGAGGAGTTGATAGGAAATAGGAAGGTGGATCTTTTGGAGACAGGAAGGGCATCTAGGGATGGAGGGAAGGGGAAGTAAAAAGGATTCGAATATATATACATAGATATATACACCAGCTCCCTGCAACAAATGTATTCATGGTATGTCACAAGTATACTAATAAGAAAGAAAATAAAAATGATCTTTTCACTATCTGTGCAGAGCTGCTTACTCCTATTATAGCTAAGACTTCAAATAATCAGTTATTCAAGTATAATATGTATTAGGTGACACACCCCTGGCCTACGTATTTCATTCATCTCCACCTTTCTATCTGGAGCTTAAGCCACAGAATCCCCAGTGTCCTTAGGACTGTCCATATTGCAGAGGGTCCTCAGCTTCACTAACACTGCCTGTATCTCTGACTTCCAGTCTCGGCTTGAAGAGCAGTGCAAGGGAAGGGGCTGAACCTTCTAGTGAACCCCACACCAGTTGCTTGTGGTCGTTCCTGCATGGGCAGTCCTGCTCCTCTCAGTATCCTGGGTTTTATTTCTTTATCATTCTTACCAGCTTGTACTGGTTTTAAAATCTTGCTCAGTGTTATTTTTCGCATTATTTCTCATTTTATAGCTAAGTGTCTCCCCCCTCCCCAGGAGCCGTCACCATCCCCATTCCCAGCACTCCATGCCTTAGCAAAGGGAGCAGTGCCAACACCTTCCCAGACTTTTGTCCTCATCTCTCCTGACTTCTCAGGAGTACGTGGCTGGCACACGTGGCCACTCTTTCTTGGAAATGTGCTCCTTATAACTCCAAGGCATCATATTTTCTAGGTATTTCTCCCAGTTTAATGAACCTACTTTTTTCCCTGGCTTCTTTTTTCCTTAACTTTTGAACAGGAAAGGCCTCCAAGGCTTCCCTTTGCAGCCTACATGAGCCTCATCTAGTGCCCTAAACTTAAATACAATCCAAGGGTCCATGGCTCCTATGTTTATTTCTTCTATCCCTTCCTCCCTTCTAAGGTCTCCATCCACCTGGCCATCATGCTACTTTATATCTCCATTTGAATGGAATGAAAATATCTGTGTTGAAACAAACATAAAATAAACTTTTATTCATCCTAATTGCAATCTTCTATTATCCCTGTTTTGGTTAGCGAGTAAATATCACAATTCACAAATTGCTCAAGAGAAAGCTCTAGATGAATCCTTGATCTCTCTTTCCTCACCCCCTGTCACATCCAGTACATCGACATATTCAGTCAGCTCCTCCTCTTCCTATAGCTGTTATATTACTGTTCCTCTGGGCCACATCAATGTCATTTCTCGCCTAGCCTGATGTGACATGAAGTCTAATGTGAGGGCCTGGTATTTTGTGCTGTTTTCACATCTGATGAAACTGAGAAGGTTTCGAACAGCCCAACCCCAAGTTTTTGGTCCTGCCCTGTTCCAGTGGGTAATCTTTTCCATCCAAACATCTCTCCTTATCAAAAAGACCATTTGGCAGTTCTTACTTATGCTCAATAATAGATTTTAGCTCTCTAGCAACCCATAAAATTGCTCGAACAAACCCATGTCATCCTCCAGCAGGGACCAGGCCGCACCCTGCCCTCTTATACTGCAAAGCCTGCCTCACCTGGTCGCCGGCTTTTCACTCTGTTCTCAAGTGCAGGCCTCAAGTACTTGGCAGTTGGTATTCTTTTCTCCCAGGCTGAGTCAGCCTGACTAATCAATCACCATCTAGATCACCGTCCAGTGTCACTGCCTGACCGGCCTCCTGATCCTAAAGTGGGAATCCCTTCCTTGACAACAGTGTGAATAAGTGATGATTAAAACAGTTGACTGCTCACCTCAGATGTCTTCTTTCCTGAGAGAGATCCCCCCATTCCATTATCCTCTCTTATTGTCTACTTGGGACTTGGTCTGTGGCACTATCTGAACTATCTTGTTTATGTGGACCTTTTGCAAGGGAGGGAACTCTCTTCTAGACTCTGACACGCTCTAATAGAATCGGAGCTCCATATCCAGGTTCAGTGAATTCTTCGTATCCTCTTCTAAGTGGATGCTGTGGGTAGACACTTTTTTTTGCGCAACTCAGCTTTCATTCAAGAGCAAACTGACCTGATCTCTCTGTGAGGACAGCACTCAGCTCATGGTTCTCTCTGCTTCTTCTCTTCTCTTCTCTTCTCTTCTCTTCTCTTCTCTTCTCTTCTCTTCTCTTCTCTTCTCTTCTCTTCTCTTCTCTTCTCCTCTTCTCTTCTCTTCTCTTATTCTCTTCTCTTCTCTCTCTCTCTCTCTCTCTCTCTCTGTCTCTCTCCTCCTGCTCCTCTACTACATCAGGGGTCCTTCCCAAGTGGAAAGTGAAAGCATGTGGCCTCTGCTCACAGCTCCTCTCCCCATGGCACTCCCTCCCTTCCTTAGACTCAGAGTCAATCCCTGCATCCTTCTGATTTCATAAAGGTCCTCTCAGTTCAATGCCCCATTGTCTCCTGCTGCCACCAGCACCCCTTTATCACTGAACACCAACACCTGGTCTGCTTCTCCTCAGAGCTTTGTCCTGATCTCTGTATCCAGAAAATTCCCCCACTTTCTTTGGCTCACACTTCACCTGATTAGTCAGCTTTTTGTCTCGATATCAAAGGCTTGATAGGCTATTTATGAAGAAAAGAGGCACAGCTCTGGCCTTGGATCAGTTCCGGTGAAGCTCCTCTCCACTGTGTCATGTCGTGGTGGATGGCCATTGCAGAGCTCATGTGGGGACAAGTGGTCACATCCCAGTAGAGGAGGCCAGAGACACAGGATTTTACAGTGTCTCACTTTCACAAGAACCTATTGCAAGAGGGTAGCACTCATTTCCAAGGCAGCACCCATGTAGCCTCCAAATCGCTCTGCCTCCTCTTTCAGGCTCCATGTGCTGCCCACCACCACCCTCTGGTGACCAAGCTCCCACAACATGAACCTGTGGGAGAGAAAGCACACCCAAACCATAAGCCGCCATATCTGACACGTGTACATTTCACCCCTCTCCCTTTGCTGTCCTGTTATCTTGTGATGTCATTCTTTGCTTTGTCACTTTGTTTATTTATTGATTTTTGCCTAATTTATTTATTCTTATCTACCCTGCTAGATTGCCAGGAGGATTAGGGACTCTCTGACTTACTACTGTACCCTTAGAGCCCTGGGCCTAGGTTGGAGGCTTGAAATATATTTGCTTAATTAATAAGTTTGTGTCTTGGTTACCATAATATCTCTGGAGCCTCAAACAGTATTGGCACAATGTAACAGTACAGTTAAATTAACTTGAAAATAAGAATAGTTAAAATTTATCTAGGATTTACGAGATAAGTCCTAGACAGACACTGTTCTCAGCCCCTCATTTATGCTATTGTTAGTTACTACAACTCTATAGG